>JANTQJ010000722.1:0-11337 GCA_032989685.1 Arthroderma sp. PD_2
TCGGTGCTATCAAAGCACTTGTTAGCCATGGTGTCCCTTTAAACGATGTATCATTCTATCTTAAGGAGAACTGCCCGCCACCGATTGTTACTATGGTTGCTTTTCGGCGAGAGAGCATTGTTCCATTACTGTTAGAGCTCGGTGCAACTCCAATGGCGCCTCATGAGTCTATGTGGGCTGATGGATTTGCTAGCGGTTACTACCCGAGAGACCCTTTTGTTCGAGAGTGCGACATTCCTACTCATATATAGCGATAAGGTACCGAGTACTCTCCTTGGGCCACATAGAAGCTCACATCCATCCATGTATCAGGGTTCCAATGGCCCGCGAGCCCCCAATCAATCGGCAAGAATACACCAGATCCGAGCAGCTGATTGGCGTGCGAGAGTCCTTTGAGAACGAAATCAAGGGAACTATCAACTTGGTATGAGCGGAGGAAATCCTTTTGACTTTGACATCCGTCAACAGCGATAATCATAGCTTTCCTACAAGAGGGCCTGAATTTATCGGTGCAGTCGCAGTCCGGGCTAAACATGTTCCAAGCAGTGCTATTCTAGTCCTACGTGGTCGTGGGCGCCCTATTGGATACTGAAATAGGCGGAGATATTGTCGTACTTCATCTCCTAAAAGCATCAATTGTTGAGACTTTTGGTCAAGTATCTAGATACATCAATGCTCATACCCTTAGGACCCGTATTTCATACTGAGTCCGCGCAACCCAGTCGCTAAAAATGAGCCTGAGCCCCCTTATACGTCACAATATATCTCTTTTCGGGAAACTCGGAGATGGTCGTGAAAGTCTGGGTGGTGTTATCCCAAGTCATATCCTCCGGACCAGAAGGAAGGAATCGGAGGTTCTCTTTTGCCGGACTGCCTGGTCGCCAGGTCCACAAATCACCGAGTCCACGGGCTCTGTTGCTTGTGCTGATATAAAAATCATTGCCGTGAGAAATAGCACCTTGCATCTCCAAGATGTTGACACAGGACGCCCAGCTGGAGGTTGCTATCTGTGAGCTTGTGTGCAGTTTCCTCGTGGTGTAGTCAAGTTCGTACTGAACCATGCGGATGGGAACGCTGTCTGGTGTCGTGTGGTTGCCATATTCGCCAACCAAGATTTTATCAGTTCCTTCGCGATCAAGTGAAATCCATGAGAACCGGAACTTCGCATCCGCGGTCGTTGGCGTCCAAGTGTATGTCCTGTCAGATGCAAAGAGGGAATAATTAGCGTCGGGGTGCTAGAGAGCATAAGAAATCGCCCGGGGGACAAAAGACACGAGCTGTTAACCAATACCTTATCTGGGGGATAACATATCGATAACCCTGAGCAGAAAATTCGCCATTGCTCATCTTGCCCACTCCATCGCCAGCTTCAACCTGCCAGATGTTGTTGAGATCGAACACTCGGATGCCCTTAGAAGTGTCCACAACCCACAATGTGCTTCCATACCACATTATTCCGCCAGCATGGACTCCAAGGCGTCCGAAGTTGGTCGCAGGAGACGCAGGGCCTGTGTACAGCTCAGGTGTATTTGGAACCACTAGCAAGGCATGGCGGTACTTGCCCGTTGTTTTATCGACGAAAGTTATCCGCACACTCTCTACGTCGTCTGTGTCATCGTACCACGACATGAGCCAAACATTTTTTCCTTCCCATGTTCCCGCCTGAAGGGCATCGGAAGAGCTGGTAACGCCCTGAGGGTACCACTTTTCGGTACCAAAGTCGTCAAAGCCCTCAGCAGTGCCCTCCCATCGGTACACGCTCTGCGGGATTGCTGACACCCCGCTGGCCGTAGACCACCCTTTCGCATCAAGCTCGACGAGCTGGTGATTGCCGGAGTTGAGGACGTCAGATACCGTGGCTAGCTTGCCCTTGTCGCTAAAATGCTTGCGCAGGGAGGAAAGATTCCAGTCAATACTTTCCTTAAGTCTATATGCGGTCTTGGGTAGCTCGGGCGACTCCCTTCCCGCGCAGGTGTAATCGCCTTGGGCGAAGGATGCAGGAATAGCACATGCCAACCAAAGGAGGAGAGATAATCTGTTCATCTTCGAGGTTAGACAAAGTTATAATCAAGGAAGAAGATACCAATATCGGCCTCGAACTGTCTACTTCTCATAGGGGATATCTGTGGTCACGTCTCTCTTTTATACTCGACCAAACATCTACCCCCACGGAAATATGCCTTGCATGCAGGGATCCTGGCGTCAGTGTTTCGCTAAGGGGAATAAAATCACATCACCCGCATTATATACCAGCTTAGTTAAGTACCTGCGACTTGTGCCTCAGGCTGAGCGTATGCTAGAGTCCCGTGTGGTTGGGCTTAGACTAAATATAGAAAGTTAAGGTTAGTTAAACCCAGCAAGCCTTCAGAGCCTATATTACTATATTTAGGGGGGCCGTAAGAGCAGACTTATTGATCGTCAATCAATCTCTTACACTCGTTGATAGAGGTACTACGAGAGGGTTCAGACACGTGGTGAATCAGAGACTCACCTATCGGCCGGGCCGCTTATATCGAGATTTACTTAGTGTCGGACCAGACGAGTTTTGTGGCATGAGCGGAGGAAACTGGGGTGAGTGTGGAGATACTAAAATTCGTCGATCCCCCTACATAACTAGTATAGAGATATCTTCTCTTTTTCCAGCCTACAAGAGGTTCGTACACTACAAAACCATCTGTGGTTTCAATACGAAGTACTCCGTGCAAAGACTACGCTAAGAAGTTAGAAGTCCCGGGATACGGATTGAACGGAACCTCAACCAGTCTTGGAGAGCCACCATAGTTGATCAGGAAGGTGTTGGCGACCTTGCCTTTAAGAAAGACGACAGGATGCACATGGCCAGTTACTCACTCTGACAGAGCTCGATCGGCCGTCCGAGGGGCAGATCAGGACCGAGGGCTAGAGTCCGAAGGTGGTACCTATGCATAATAGTAGTTGAAGTGATAGTCTAGCATATTCTAATGTAGCTCCTAGTTGAAGCCGAAGCATCCAAAGAAGTTAAGCTATATTCTTATGAATAGAGAATGACTTATTATATTCACTCTACACTATCTATTGTCTACTACTTGTGGTGCTTATAAGGCAGATTGCTTGCCCATGCCAACCCTTCAAATCTCCTCGGGTTTAAAGCCTGGAGCTGCTTATTCTTGTACTACAAGCCTGGCAGCCTTTGCCATGCTAGCCAACGAAGGGTTAGCGAAGATTCTCAGCTACAGTTAGAGATTTTTGCTCATCGGCAGCTGAGGTGGCTAGCTGAATTGCAGTGAGCGAGTCACCTCCCGGACGGAAAAATTGGTCCTCATTTGCAATACTCTGAACATCCAGCCCCAAGACCTGAGTGAGATCACAGTTATTTGTGAGGGAAATGATCGTTGTTCCTTTTGACCAGTAGTTACCGGTTCTCTAAGAACTGTCAGAGCTTGCCAGAAGAAGTTTGACCCCATTGTACGCAGTTGCTGTCTATCAGTCTTTCCAGATGGGTTTAATGAAAACTTCCACAGTGGGATATAGACGGAGGAGACTATATACTGTGGTAAGACTCTTAGCAATGCCTTATTTAGGCCTTGAGTTACATCCCAGGTTGCATTGCGAAGCTCTAGAAAATCTGGCGGTTCGTGATACCCCTGATGCTCTAGTATCTGGCTTATGGCAAGGAACCCCTACTAGGGTTGGGCGTCCGGCGCCTAAATCAGGTATAATGGGGTCGGCTATAGGGTTGACCCTTACCAGTTCGTATAAAGAGGTGCTGTTGATTGTGGTGTCTAACGTCACGTAGCTCGAAGCGCTGGCCGCGGACCTTGACCTGTGTGTCTTTTCGGCCCACAAAGTTGAGTGTTCCGTCGAAGTTATACTGCACCAGATCTCCAGTCTTATACAGGCGTACTTGTCGACCAGGACACCGTTCACTACCTTCTAGAAGCCACTTAGGTGTCCCGATAAAAACTGCTGCAGTTCTTTCTGGGTCGTGGGGATAGCCCTTTGTGTCAATGGGCCCTTCGATAAGGAGTTCGCCCACAGTACCAACTGGCACAAGGCGGTTGTTACAGTGCCATGGTCTCGTCCAATGGTACGTGGGTCGCCCCCGGGAGTGAGGATGTTGAGAGCAACAACCAGACACTCGGATGAGCCGTAAATACTAACCAGCTTTGTTTTGTTGGCCCAAAGCTCAACATCAGCCACACTGCTTAGCTCCCCGCCCAACTTGAGGACCTGAAGACCGGGAACCGAATCGGGTACTATCATGCGCGCGACGAAAGGTGTTAAATCTGCCGAGATTAACCCCCAAGCGGCTAATGGTACCAGCAATACCGTTTTGTCGTTCATGGTTGGATGGCACGCAGTCGATCCTCCGATAATGAGGGTTCAAGGATAAATATCCATGCTAACGTCGAAATTGTAGGATGTAAAACTCCGGTATGACCTTATCACCCACTTTGGCATACCGGTGCTACCGAATGTGAAAAAAACGAATATTGTTGTATCGGGTAACATTTCGAGGGTCTGTATTTGTGCTGGATCTAGAGAGTCTGATTCATGTTTAATATGCGGAGATACCAGGGCGACGTCTGCCACAAGCCTCGAGGCTAACTCTTGTTGGGGCGGAGAAGCAACAATCAGCGTTGCCTCTGTCTGCTTCACAATCTCCTGTAACTGTGTCTCTGGCTGCCCAGCATCTAGTAGAACAAAGGCAGCTCCGGTCTTGATCACCGCAAGCATGGCTACGGTAGCCCATGCTGACTTGTCGAAGCACAGAGGTACAATAGCACCTTGACCGACACCTTGCGCCATGAGCTAGGAGGCAAGGCGAGAAGAATAGTCATCTAGCTCCCCATATCCCACGAACACACAGCAGGCGCCTCACGCATGTTCTGCACATTTTGGAAAATCAGATCATGGACAAGAGAGTTGAACGGAGTGGGGATGTCGAGATTCCACTCCCATATACAGTCGGTATCTTCTTTCGACAGTCGTCCCGAGGATAGAAGTTGAGTGTTGGGCTGAGGTTCACCGTTACCACAACGGGATTCTTCAGCGTGTGGTGCCATTAATTGGCTCAAAGAATGTTTGTCGCATACCTAGTAAGAGAGTGTAAACATTCGCTAAGATGTGTAAGTCTGCGCCTGTTTTGTAAAGGGATAGTCTATCGCATTCAAGTGTATCTAGGTTATCGCAGCATTATGTATACCCGTCGGTGTACTCCTTGGTATATCCATAATCCGGGTGTCTTCGTCTCATTCGGTGTCTGTTCGGCCAAGCAGTAACTAGGTATCTAGTTACCGGAGTTGACTCCGAATATTTCGGCAGCCAAACAACAAACAGCGACACGACTTAAGATTGGCCGCTCACAAGGAATACAATTTCCAAGGCTTTTTTTGGTGAATCCGTGGGGACTTGACGGATTCTATATGGGCTGAGTACTCATAGTCCTCTTTGAGTTCTCCCTGGCCTTCTCCAACGTAGCACTGATTTTACACTCTCAAAGGTGGGCCAAGGTATAAACACGAGTATTCAAGATGGTAATAAGTCAACTCCTTTCCTATAACCAATTGCTTAGCAGAAATACTAACAGGGTATAATTAGCTTATAATATCGGACGGAAGCTTCGCTACCGCATATGAAACCAGGTCCTCCGGTACGGAGTAATCCTTTAGGGTTTTCAACCGTTTCGGATGACGATATCCGAGCACCACAAGCGAAAAGGTCAGAATTGAACAGTTGTGCATAGAGTCCAGTGCCCAGTATCGCATTGGGTATCTATAGTTCAACGTTGAATAGTACGGGGTACCAATAAGGAGAAGGGAGAAAGCGTGCTAATATATCAAGATCAAAGCTGCCGTTGGAAGCTGGATTCGGCGCGGATTATGTATAATCCGTGTCAAAGAAACATATTACATAATCAAGCGCCTTAGTCATTCAAGCTACTAAACAACAAAGATGGATGGAAACAGCAGCAAGATATCAGCTTTTGACACTCCCTACATCCTTCCATCCACATATAAACCACGCCATGGCAGAACGAATGAGCATGTTCCCCCCTCCCCCACCCCCTCAATGGGCGGTCGACATGAACTCCGCCGCACCTAGCAGACCCGCAAAGTCCAGCTCCTTTCCTGACCCGCCAGGCTATTCTGCCCCCAAGTCTGCGTCGAAGGTACGTACCAGCCAACCCTACCCATATATACAGCTCTATTCTAACATATTATCTATCCAGCAACGCGCCCAGCCGTCCTCTAGTACCTCAGCGCCACGCAAGACGGAAACAGATGCCCTAAAACTCAAGAAAGCATGGGAGCTAGCCTTGGCCCCTGCGAAACAGCTGCCTATGAACGCTATAATGATGTATATGTCCGGCAACAGCTTGCAGATATTTAGCATTATGATGGTATTTATGCTGTTCAAGGGGCCTATTGGTGGTATAATAGGTACGAATGCGGCGTTTGCCAAGTTGGAGTCGGATAGTATCCGTGGACAGATGGTAGCTGTCAAGGTGGTTTATGTGTTGATGCAGTGTGTACTATTGGCACTGGGGGTGTGGAAGGTCAATGGAATGGGATTGTTGCCGTAAGTGATACCTAGAAACCTTCTCTGTGCGTCTTTTGGTACTAATGATCGATATAGGACGACGAGGTCGGACTGGTTGGCGTGGGAGACGGAGCGGAGTCCGCTGGAACGGGCTTATTTCGCTTTTAAATGATATAGACGTGACTAACAAATAAAACCATTGCATTCAATCTGAGACTAATGAGTTATATACCTCCTTGTTCTACATTTGTTGTCGTTTTAAGTCTATTGATCCTAACTCGCAGGCGCCTCCTGACACGCCTCTTTGAATTCGCGAACAAACACCCACACGTCGTCAAACGAGTTATACATCGCTGTGGGCGCAACGCGGATGACGTCTGGTTTTCGCTCATCTAAAATCACACCCTTCTTCGTTAAGCGGTCAAAGACACTGCCCAACAAGCCTGGTCTAAGGCGGATACTAAGCTGCGACCCTCGCATGGTTGGGTCGGAGGATGTGATGATGCTGAAGGGCCTCTCAGACCCAGATGGGAACTCGCTATTGAGGAGATGTTCGAGATATCCTGTCAACTGGACTGATTTGTGTCTGATGGCTGGCATGGTAGCCTTGTTGAAGAGCTTGAGTGAGGCAATGACGGGCGACATGTCAAGAGCGGAAGGGTTGGAGATCTGGAATCCCGCCGCGCCAGGCCGGGGTTTGAAGTCTACCAAGGCATTAGGACCCAGTTAAGTTATCAACAAGCAAACAAACGAACAAAAAGAGGGACTTACTATTCTCCATGAGAAATCGGGTGCTCTTGTCGGATCCCCACCAACCGCTCAACCGTGGTCTGAAGCCATCTTCATTGACCACGCCATGCTTCTCATGCACGAACAACCCAGCCATCGATCCAGGGCCCGAGTTGAGATACTTGTACGTGCACCAGGCAGCAAAATCAACGTCCCAGTCATGAAGCCTCAGGTCAACGTTTCCTACAGCATGGGCACAGTCCCAACCTACCACCAGACCCTTAGAGTGTGCATGGGCTGTGATGCGCTGGATATCGAAGTACTGTCCGGTATAGAATTGGATGCCGGGAAGGAGAAGGAGAGCAGCTGTGTCGGCGTGTGCATCAATGATGGAGAGGATGTGGGATGTTTCGAGGATGGGTGACTCGAGAGAGGCTGGCTCGATGAGTACCATGGTATCAGCTGGCTCGAGGCCGTGCAGGCGGGCCTGGGATTCAATTGCAAACTTTCCAGGTCAGCAATTGCCACTGCAACAAGACGAGGAAGAAGAAGGAAGAAACTAAAATCCCTACATGATCGCTTGGAAACGCCTTGCCTTCGAGAATGATCTTGTACCTGTCCTTGGTGGGCTTGTAGAAGCTAGCCATGAGGAGATGCAGGTTGCCCGTCAGCGTACCCATGACAGCCACCTCGCTGGTCTTAGCACCCACGACAGGCCCCATGAGCTCAGCAGCCATGTCGTCGATGTTCAGCCATTCTGGCTGCAATTGGTCGGTATGAGGGGTGAAATGACCCAGCACGGCCTTTGTTGCCCATGACCGCATATAGGCATTGACATGAGCACTTGTCGAAGTTGGCTGGAGACCCAGCGAGTTTCCGCAGAGGTATACGCAGGTCTCTGTCTGTTTATCCTGTTCATCTGCTGCAGCTTCCAGAGTGGTGCGCGTCAGGTCTGTCATGGAGGGGATGATGAACTCTTTGCGAAAGTCGCGGAGGGTGTCCTGCTCGTCCAGGCGCTGGGCGTACTCGCGTGTGAGCGAGTTGGAATCCTTGGAGAAGTCCATGATTATATATAACAGCAATCGAGCAATACTGAAATGGCAATATAACAGTAGCAGTTCAACTGTCTTGTCTATGTTTATATCTGTATAGACAGACTCCGTACACTGAAGGAGGGATAGCCCTGTTCTTGAACCCCGCTTACCTAACCCGCGACCAACCGTTGTAACGGCCCAAAGAGCCGGAAAACATCCGTTAAGTCCCTGCGTCAAAACGATTCTGCAAGACTGAAACTACATCGTCAGGGGCGAAGGAGACTGGACGGTGAAGAGGAGTCTGGCGCCTACTGAGCAAGGGAGAAGACGCCCTGGCATGGCCTGCTCGATCGCCATCTTGACCCTCCAGCCTGAACAGTGACCGGGGACAAGGAAGCGCGGATTCATGACCGCCAGGTCCTCCACAGTTGCGCGCATCGTGGCCTCGTCGCTCGTCGCCAGGTGGTATCCCCCTACTATCGCAAATATATCTTTGTCTTCTTCCTCTTCCTCTTCTCGTTGACTTCGCCTTGCGTGTTTTGCAGTGTTGACAACTCCGGCATGGCTGCATCCCGTGATCATAATAAGCCCTAGCCCTTATCCTTAGTCAGCGCGGGGTCAGAGCTTAGTCATGATTATGTAAGCTCTTACTCACCCCGCACTCGGCACGTGAGCACGCGCTCGTCCGCGATTTCTTCGTCTTTTCTCCACCTTCCTTTGGCTTCATCTTCATCTTCGTCAAGACGCATCCCACCCCTAAGGCCGGTCTCATACTCTGTCTCTCGCGGTATTTTGCCCGACACGTGGAACATCCCGCCAGCTAAATCATGAGCCTGTGCATTCTTGCTCACAGTAGCTCCGGCAGCTGCCATCTCCTTGAAAGTCGGATCTGGTTGGAAGGAGATGATTTCCTCGCCCAGCTGGAAACCGCGATACTTGGGCCGTGAAGGGTGGACGTCAACTATCACCCCCTTGGTGCCGTCGCCGCGGGCCTCCTGGACCTCCTTGATCATTCGGATAGCACGTAGCATCCCACCTATCACTTAGCCGTAGCCAATAAACATAGATGATATAGAAGAGAGGGAGAAGAGATACCTGAGTGGTCTCGATGCCAGTGAGAGAGCACGATGGCCTCTACTCCCGCCAGATCCAAGTCTAATCTCTTCGCATTCTTCAGGCCCAGTATCAAACAGCACACTCCTCTTCTCCTCGCCTATAGTCCCTGTCTTCACATCGTCAGCTCGGGTATACTATTTGGTTATATAGTGTACCATAGAAGGAGTGAGTACCAGTAAGACAGACAGTCCATGCGCCGCACAGCAGATACTATCCATCTTGAGCTCGCGGACATCTTCCTCGCCCCGATCGTGGACCAGCGCCGAGTCTCGAGCGATGTTGCCCAGCGACCCGTGGGAATAGATGGTGCCTATCGTCGTAGGCGGCGGAGGGGACATCACATCCAGTTCATTATCAATGATCACTGTAAGTTCAAGGCTGTCGAGCAGGAGAGACATCTCGACGGGTACACTTGGTAGTGGTGAAAGATGTATATAGACAGTTGATGTTGATCTTTCATGGTCCATGGAACGCTTGAACTCAGAGCTGGCCTTGTAGCCACTCAACATTGGCCGTTCAAAGTGACACTGCGCAGCCATGACGTTGAGGCGAAGTTAGTCGACTACAGTATCGCCTCCTATATAGATCACCATAACCACCTTCACCTACGCTTACCTACCAATTCACTCTACATAGTCAAACACAATCAAATTCCAGTCAACAGTACAGTCAAAAAGCCCAGACATCATGCCGTCCATCACAGACACCATGAAAGCGGACCACCAGCAGCTGCGAGATGACTACAACAAGACCGTCAATGCCGCGGACGAAGACTCCATGACCCGCCACGGCAACAAGTTCACCTGGGACCTCGCCCGTTACACCGTTGCAGAGGAACTCGTCGTCTACCCAGCCCTTGAATCCCACATGGACCACGGAAGCATCATCGTCGACCACGACCGCGCCGAGAGCCAGAAGATCAAGAGCATACTTGCTACTTTCCAGCCGCTCTCGGCCTCGGACGCCAAGTTTAGGCCTACGCTGGACGAATTGATGGATAAGATGAACACGCATATCAATGAGGAAGAAGACGAATATCTTCCTTCGCTCGAGTCGGTGTTGGATCCGGTTGAGTCGGAGCAATTGGCGCGGACGTTTGAGCGGACAAAGATGTTGATGCCGACTAGGAGTCATCCAGCTGCTTCGTCTGATCAGCCCATGTTTGAGACCGCATTGGCCCTTGCACAGGCGCCCATTGACCGTGTTGCAGACATGATGAGGCGGTTTCCAGAGGAGTAGTCTTGTATTCATCCATGATGTTTTGGTTCTCTTTAATTGAACCGTTTTTAATGTATAAAATGTTCTCGATACATGTACACGTGACCAGGCTTAATAATCACTTATCTTCTTCCAATCAGGGACGAAATTATTCGAGCTTCACATCTTATCTTAAAAGTATTTCAACTCCTTCAAGCATATAGACAAGACATTTCTCATGCTTGATATGCCCATTTAGCGCTCGTCCTATATACAGCATGCCGAAACATACTCTTCTCTCCGCGTGTCGCTCGCGAACCGTCGCCGTATCCCCGCCGGCCACATTCATAAAACTACATAGCAGAACGCTCGCAACCACCTCCATCTCATCGCAGACCCTCTCTTCTCCCGTCCGAACTATCCCAACATATCTACTCCCTTCACAGCGCCAGTGGCGACCGCAGAGACCCTCGCCGGCCTTCCTACGGCAGCCCCGTACTCCTACGACCGCATTCAGCACCTCCGCCGTTGCCAAAGCGACAGTCGCAACACTGAATCCACAAGTGAGCGAGGACGGAGAGCCATTGCTCGTCTCGATATCCTCTCGGGCTGCAAAGGTACGTTGGGATGACAATTTTGGTGAAGCCGTCATGGCATGAGGCCGCTATATATACCCACTCCCTTTATAAACAAGCACATACGACCACAGGAAGTGGAAAACAGAGCTTCCCGTCCGCTC
>JANTQJ010000723.1:0-11324 GCA_032989685.1 Arthroderma sp. PD_2
ACGCATGGACTTGTTCTTGGTGACGGCGGTCTCGAGGTCTGAGTTGGCCGAGGCACCAGCGTGGCCGAACTGGACCTCTGTCTTGAACATGCTGGCGCAGGTACCGATGGCCCAGGCGACGACGGGCTTGGTGATGGTCCCGTTCCTGACCGCCTCGATGACGCGGTACTCCTCCACGCCGCCGACCTCGCCGAGCAGCAGCAGGATCTTGCACTCCGGGTTGGCCTGGTAGCGCAGCAGGTGGTCGAGGAAGGTGGTTCCGGGGTACCTGTCACCACCGATGGCGACACCCTCGCACACGCCGTCCGTCGTCTGGCAGACGATGTTGTTGAGCTCATTGGACATGCCGCCGGACTTGGAGACGTAGCCGACCGACCCCTTGCGGTACAGCTTGGAGGCGACGATGTTGTCCATCATCCCGCCCGTGTTGCCGATCTTGAACGCGCCGGGCTTGATTCCTCCTACTGTCGCGGGGCCGATGATGGTCACTCCCTTTTCCTTTGCCCTCACCATGATCTCCCTTGCCCTCTACCTTTTGTTAGCTCCATCTTTACATTTCTAGACATCAAGAGACCCAACGTACCCTCTCTGGGACACCCTCGGCGATGATGGCGATGGTCTTGATCTGGGGGTACTCCATGAGCTCCATGGTGGAGGAGTAGACTGATCTGGAGGAGGCGAAGTTGACGACGGTGTCGACGTCGGCGTGCTTGTCCATCGCCTTGGTCGCGTCCTGGTACACCGGCAGCAGCGTCTCGCTCGTTCCCCAGTACCTGTTCTTTATCAGCTGAATTCTCACTAATTGAGCAGAGAGCAGAAAAGAGAGACGGACATCTTGCTGACGAACTGGCCGCCAAAGGTGTAGATGATGGCAGCGACCGAGGGGGTCGACCGCTTGCAGATGAAGTCAAAGTCGAGCATCCCCTGCACCGCCCTCGGCTGCATTCCACTATTAACTATCAGTACCACCGTCTGTAAGAGTAAAGAGAGAGAGAGAGACTGACTAGACGAAGCATCGGGTCTTGTTGTGGAAGAGGTTGTGTTCGAGGGGTGTGAGCGGGCGAGAGGCGGCGGTGAAGCGGCGGATGTTGTCGTTGGCGGAGAGGTTCCCGCTGGGGGAGTCGGCGGCGCCCATGATTAGAATAGAAGTAGAATAGTTGAAGCTGGAATGAAGAAGTGAAGTGGTGAAAGTGGTGAAGTTGAAGAAGTTGTCGATGTCGGCCTTTTTGGAGCTCCTTTTTCAGGGTTTGGAAGCGTGTCGACTAGCCAGAAGCAGCTTAGGGCGCCCCAATAGAAGGAAGACGTTGAAGATGGAAGTAAAGAATAAAGACGGAGTATTAAAGGGAGAAGAAGAGGCCGTCGTCGGAAGGAAGAAGAAGTTATAAAAGGATGGGGAGAGGCGAGGCTGAAGCTCAACAAGTGGGAGAATTGGTGGGAGTGAGAAGTAGGAGAAGGAGTAGAAAGTGGTGGGGGGAGAGTAGAAGTTAGGGATTAGGGATTAGGGATTAGGGATTTAGAGAGTGGCCGAGGCTTTTAGAGAGCTACTCGTTTCTTTTTCAGCTATTCTCGACCCAACGCTTCCCACCAACTCTCGCTCTCACCAACACACTTATACCCTCCCCTTCTCGTCTCTCTCGTCCTCCTTCACACATACACAGAGAAGAGAAAGAAGAGATAAAGAGATAAAGAGAAGATAAAGAGATAAAGAGAAGATGTCAGCGAAATCAATCTACGAGGCCGACGGCAAGGCCATCCTCAACTACCACCTCACCCGCGCCCCCGTCATCAAGCCGTCGCCCTTACCACCAGCGGCCACCCACAACGCCCCCTCGAAGCTCGCCTCGCTCGACTTTCCGGCTGAGGTCGCGGTCGAGGCGGTGCTGGACCAGGCAGAGGCCACCTATCCCTGGCTGCTCGTCAAGGACGCCCGCTTCGTCGCGAAGCCGGACCAGCTCATCAAGCGACGGGGCAAGAGTGGCCTGCTCGCCCTCAACAAGACATGGCCTGAAGCCAGAGCCTGGATAGCAGAGCGAGCCGGCAGGGAGCAGCAGGTAGAGACCGTCGTGGGCGTCCTCCGGCACTTTCTCGTCGAGCCCTTCGTCCCCCACCCGCAGGACACTGAATACTACATCAACATCAACTCCGTCAGAGAGGTCAGTCTCTCTCGTCTCCTTACTACTATTTAAATGGTTATGCTGATAACGATCTAGGGAGACTGGATTCTGTTTACGCACGAAGGAGGAGTGGACGTGGGCGACGTGGACGCAAAGGCGGAGAAGCTGCTCGTCCCCGTCAACCTGAAGCAGTATCCCAGCAACGAGGAGATCGCGGCTGGCCTGCTCAGCAAGATCCCCAAGGGCCTTCACCCGGTCCTCGTCGACTTCATCACCCGCCTCTACGCCGTCTACGTCGACTGCCAGTTCACCTACCTCGAGATCAACCCGCTCGTAGTCATCCCGGACGCCAGCAAGACCTCCGCCACCGTCCACTTCCTCGACCTCGCCGCGAAGCTCGACCAGACCGCCGAGTTCGAGTGCGGCACCAAGTGGGCCATTGCTCGCTCCCCGGCTGCCCTGGGCATGTCCGCCGCCTCTGCCTCGGCCAGCTCCAAGGTGACCGTCGACGCCGGCCCGCCCATGGAGTTCCCCGCCCCCTTTGGCCGTGAGATGAGCAAGGAGGAGAAGTACATCTCCGACATGGACGCAAAGACGGGTGCCTCGCTCAAGCTGACCGTCCTCAACGCCAGTGGTCGCATCTGGACCCTGGTGGCCGGTGGTGGTGCCTCCGTCGTCTACGCGGACGCCATCGCTTCGGCCGGCCACGTCTCCGAGCTCGCCAACTACGGTGAATACTCGGGAGCCCCCACCGAGACGCAGACCTACAACTACGCCCGCACCGTGCTCGATCTCATGCTCAGGGCGCCCCTCAGGCCAGAGGGTAAGGTCCTGTTCATCGGAGGTGGTATCGCCAACTTCACCAACGTCGCCACCACCTTCAAGGGGGTCATCAGGGCCTTACGCGAGGTCGCTCCCGTTCTCGTCGAACACAAGGTGCAGATCTGGGTCAGGAGAGCGGGACCAAACTACCAGGAAGGGTTGAAGAACATCAAGGCGGTCGGAGAGGAGCTGCATCTGGACATGCACGTCTTTGGGCCTGAGATGCATGTTTCCGGCATCGTCCCCCTTGCTCTCAGCGGCAAGACCACCGACATCAAGGAGTTTGGCCAGTGATCGCCTCTTCTCTACCCTTCTACCTTTACCCTTAAAATACATGTGTGATGCATAATACTAGACATAATTCATTTTTTCTCGTACTCTATACTTGTTGCTCCTACTTCAAAACTCAGTAATCGTAACTCTCATACTCAAGCAGTCATCCGTTAGCTGGCGGCTCCAAAGTCTGCAGAGTCGGCCACATCTTAAACTTATACAGCAACGTCTTCAACGCATCAGAACAGGTCCAGTGCCGGTACTGCGTCTCTCCTGACACATTCTGCATCGTCCATCCCTCCACCAGCAGGAGTAGCAGCATCCACCAGTTGTCCTCGCGTATACACAGCATGATCAGGTTCTCAGGGTCTTCGTCACGGACGTTGTCCGCCAGTCCGTGGTTGATCATGCACTTGACTATGCCTGGGCACGAATGGGTCACCGCATACGTTGCTAGCGTGTATGTTTCGCCATTGATCCTGCTCCAGAAACGGTGGTGAAGGTCCGCTCCCGCAGAAAGCAGCATGGAGAGACACGTCTCGTCCTCGTTCAGTACGGCAACGGCGGACGCAGGCATAGAGTCTATATCCACCCCCAAATGATCATCCTTGTGTTCCAGCAGACACTCCAGCCCTTCATCCCATTTGAGCTTGGTAGCAATGTAGATGCATGAAAACCGTGAAGCGTCCCTCGCACTGGGCTCTGCACCGTACTGGAGCAGCACTTTCGTGGCCTTGAGGAACTTTCTCGACACCGCCCGGGGCAGCAGGTCCATCACCTCCGAGCGCACGGCCGGGTGGTCGAAGGGGAGGTGCTTGATGTTCGACAGCCCGTTCGTCATCATGGTAGCTGGATGGTTGCATTGGCGTAGATGGGCGACGTGGATGTCTATCGATCTCAATCCCCATACCTCAGGGCAGTTGTCTAGCACCCCCTCCACCGGCGCGGACATGATAAAAGCGCGCATACAGGAGAACCACGAGCCTACATTCGCGTCAGCCCCGGCAGACAGGAAGAGGAAGCGGAAAAGGCTCACGGTCAACCAGCATCAAGGTGATGATTTGAGTCCAGTTTTCTTTTGCAACCTGGGCACGTATAACCAGAGGCACTTCTGACAAGCTCGAGAGGTCGACTAGATAGCTGAAGCAACTAGCCCTTATAGACCAGGGGAGCAGCATCACTATATCAGGGATACGACCGTCTCCTACGAGGTCTATAGGGGCAGGGAACGATTCAGGGACCTCCCTGAAGCCATCGGTCGGGGTAAACGACATCTTGACGGGACTCGGGAGATGAGAACTGTCATTTCATCTCATCTCATGAAGGATGATATTTGGTGATGCTCCATTGTCATTGAGAGAGGCAGTTTCCGTACTTCAACAGCCGTTTCCACTGGAAGGCGCATGTCTACATAGTAGAATAGAAGTAGGCCCGGGCAGACCTGCAAGTAGAGCAGAAAAAGAAGAAGAGGAAGAGGAAGAAGAAGAAGAAGAAGAAGAAGAAGAAGTAAGGGAGCGGGCTGATATCAAGATGTGATATCAAGGACAGCACCACGATATTCCCTCTACTCTGTGCGCATCCCTCGTCCAGGTAGCTTTCTGTACCGGTACTCCTGGCCTGCGTCCCTCGCAGCTCGTACTCTAATTCATGCTCCGTTCATCCTGGACTCTGTCGTTTGCAGGCCATCTTGGGTCGCACGGCCTCCTCTTCTCCAGCTTTGCAGCTTTTTGCGGCTTTCGTGGTGCGACGTGGATCGCGGTCGATGGGCATTGCGAGTGCAGCTGCCAGCTTGTCGCTGCAGGTTGGAAGGGAATTATTTCAATAGTGACCGATCACTGGCAAGATCGCTTGTTCTTGTTCCACGACGGGGCCCAGTGGCTTTTGTTTTTTCTTTTTACCCTTTTGTCCGTCTAGCTCGTGTTTCCCTTAAATACAGCCAATTTTTTGGTACGAATCGTCCCTCTCAGAAACTCACCTATCCAGACCGCCACGATCGGCTTGCAGGTTGAATCTAAAGCCGGTTGGAACTGAGATAGCATACGTAAGTCGTCTCTGCTGGCATCCCGGTTTTTTTCGATGACGGAGGCGAGGGACGTTAAGACATTAATATCAGACGGAAAGCTCTCGCGTGACTGGACGAGCCGTGTCGATGGATGTTGCCCATCACCCCCCGGGCCTAAAGATATAATATAGACGAGGGTGCCTATATAGCATGCAAGAAACAGGAGGCGGAGAATGGCGTACTGCACGCTTTCAAGTCAAGACTGGTTGATATATTGTTATCGATATTACTTGTATATACAGGCTTATTAGTAGTAAAAAGATGCTGCAAGTCGAAAGGGCCACAAAACGAGGAACCGCTTTTCTTTCCATCAGAAATCCCCAACGTCTCGCACCATGCACATCAAAGGGTCTTGGATCGTGGTCTTCAAAGTAGATTTATATTATTAGGTCGTCGATGTCCAGCGGGACACGGGGGGGGGGGATTTATCAAATAAGAGACATGAAAAAAAAGTATTATTAATTGACACATATTAGGGGGACACATTGTTTACAAGTAGGCAGCGAGGGCAAGGAGAGCAGCTCCCATACCGCCAACGTGGGCAGTGAGGCCGGAGGCAGCACCGGTGTAGATGGGGGTGGACTGGGTTGGGACACCGGTGTTGGTGAAGGTGCCAGTGCCAGATGGGCCACCTGGAGCACCGGTGCCGGATGGAGAGCCGGTGCCAGTTGGGGCGACGGTGGGCTCTGGGGCGCTCTCAGTTGGGGAGGCAGTTGGCTCCTCGGTGGGCTGGGAGGTCTCAGTCTCGACTGGTGGGATGGAGATTGGTTCTCCGGCCTCAGAGCACTGCTTGACAACAGCCTTGGAGACGGCTAGGAGAGGTCGTTAGCATCATTGCTTTCTCATATATTGGATATGTGAATATAGCAATTGGGTTGAAAACATACAGATTTGCTCGGCAACTGGGCAGGCGGCCTTGACACAGGGGGTGATCTTCCCTGGGAGCTCTGGCTTGGAGCAGTGGCACTTGAAGTCGGTCAAAGGTTGACAACCGTCATTGGTGAGAGCATCAAGGAAGCAGTTGAGCTAATAGATCGAAGTCAGTCCAATTTGTCCCTTGCTTTCTCATCTCATATAATCGGGATGCAATTGCCAACATACAGAGCACTCTGGGACGTTTGGGAGCTGGGCGGAGGCCACGGAGGCAGCAGCGAGGGCAACGACGGCTTGGGAGAACTTCATTTTGTCGGTGTTTGAAAGACAAGAAAGACTTGTATTATTGCGAGCGTAAACGACAGTTGAACGACGAAACGAGTGTCGAGTTGTGTATAATTTGAGCTGAAGCGGTGGATGCAAAGAGAAAGGGGGAAAGAGAAGGGAGGATAGGGCGGGGAGAAGGATACAGCTTTATACCCAGATGGCCCAGCACCAAGGAAAAGAGCAATTATGGAAATCAATACAAAAAAAGCAACGAAAGGGCAAATTGCAAAAAAAAACCAAGGGTTGATTGCCATCAATCCCAGCCAGGTTTAGGGGAGGCTGGCTCCACACCCCACGCCCTCGAGTTCATCGGCCAGGAGAAGCTCAGGAAAAAAGAGGGCCCTCGGCGGATGGATACATCCAGAACATTGGATGGGCGGGCTGGGGGAAGGGGATCGAGAGAAGGGCAGACCGGGGGAAGAGACAGAGAGTATATGGAGTATACATGGAGTATACAAGGAAAAATTTCACATGCTCGGCCTATACCGTGTATCCAGCAATACCAGGCACTGCGTTGCCGTCAGTCAAAAGAGAGGCAGAGGGAAAAGAAAAAATTACAGCACACCCTTGGCCGATCCTGCGCTGGCTGGTGGTTGCGATGGTGACGGCAATAGTATGTTATGGTTTGCTGGTACGGATAAAGCCTGTCAAAGAGTGGTTGGGCTGGGGATATGGACGGTGCCGTCCTGTAAGCCGGGGATGTAACGCGGTTATGGAGTACAGGTCTTTCCACTGTCTTGCAGGCTCTCCCTGGTGGAGTGTCGTCGTCACCCAAGGTACGGGCAGATGTGAATTCGTGCCAATGAGAGAGACAGCTTGATTCCCTGGTTTCTTCCCCCAGAGCTTCGTTCTCTTAGGGCAAAGTCAGTTTCATCCCCGGACCTGTTGGAGAGTGGCGAACCTGATCGCTTGAAGAGGAGATGCGAGTAAAGCTCGATTTCGCTAGTCAAGCTTTTTTTCTCTTTTTTCTGGCCCTCCAAGAGGCGCTCCGATATATTGCCCACTTAGGCTAGATGTGTACTCCGTACGGAGAACGGAGTAAAGGGAAGGATGCTGCAGCTGAGCGAGAACGCAGCAGTTGTGGTTGAAAGACACATACGGTGTATACCCTTTCGTGCGAAATGGATGCTCTGGGCGTCGAAAAGCATCCCTGTATAGGGTTACGGGCGCATCCTGACTTAGCTGCATCCCCCCTGCGCACCGAAAGACTTCTCGAATCACATACATGCATGCCAGGAAATCTCGCTCTTGGCTCTCTTGTGTTGATGCTCTCGCTGTTCTCCGGGGGGCGATCCATGACTCTGTTTGTGGCGCTCTCTGCGCGTTTGACGGGCAGCTTTGAGCGGTGGAGAGCTCCCAAGGAAAGTTGAATGACATTGTTTATGCGAAGTCTTTGGAGGCTGGGATCGAATGTCTCACGTCAGGGGCCCACATGGAGCGTCTCTACTGGCCATAAGCTCATCGTTGCAATATATTTGTATGCTGCAAATGCAGGCGAAGGAAGTTAAACATGAGAGCAGGATTTGTCTATAACTGATGTCTATTTGTGGAGATCCCAAGTAGGGATTCGCATCGTATTGTATTGTAAAGCCGCTCTTGGAATGTTTCTTGCATGAAACAACTGAGCGCTTTTGTTTAATGGACAAGGGGGGGTTGGGCGAGTTGAATCGGGAGTGGCCTTTTTCTCTTTCGAAATGGGTAGATGCATACATTTCGGATACCCCAGACGACAAGCATTCCTCATCCATGCAGCGCCATCTTTTTTTCTTTAGTGGGCAGCCATACCCGACGAGGCCCTCTGTTGCCCTGGGAATCGTAGTCAAATCGGAGAATGATTCGCCGAGCTTGTACTCTCGACGGAGTCAAAAAAAAATCTCCCAGAAACGACGATCGAAGGCAGATCGATCCATCCAATCCTTCACTTGGATCAATTAATAGTAACCACCAATGCCACCGAACCGATGCCACATTGGAAAATCACGATGGCTAGCTGTGCCACCGTCGTATCACCGCGGGTGAGAGAGGTGATTCACCACGTTAACTATCGAGGCGGGTGAGGGCCGGCTGCAATCTTTCCCCATTCCCAATCTGGGGTATTTTTGTTGTTGTTATTTTTTCCCTCTTTTTTTTTTGCATTTGCAAGCAAAGCCGGACGGAATATTAACAGGGCCATTTTATACAGTACGATCCATGCACACATCCTTGGACCCTGGCTGGGCGAATTACCATGACCACCTGCTCGACGAGAATTGATCGATCCATGACACCCCCCTAGCTCAAGTTTGGAGGCACTCTTCCCCAAAGAGGCGATACTCCGGCTATAACGTCACATCGTCATCGAAGTATCACCGGTTTTGCCGGCCAGAGTTCGTGGCGAGCGAGGGAAACGTCCAAGGCCCCGAGAGTGGCCATGATAACCGCGAGATTACATACGCCGTTGCTATGTATAGGTCGGGTAAACTGCCTATAGGGAGCCCCGGTTTGACGATATCAGCCCACGATAGCGATGACGGATGTAGCATTCCACAGCCTCAGTGCCGTGTTTATTCGTAGGCGCTCTCGAGTATGCTACTTACGGAGTACTCCGGGCGGTGGTGATGATGCCATGCAAGGCGCAGTAAACAGATATTTACTTGACACCCTCTCTGCCGTGAATATTCGTCTGGTCAAAGAAGAGTTCCCTTTCGCCCTTGACCGAGCATCTGCGCATCGCATCGCACATGGGCGCCCCAAGCTCGGTTCCAAAACAACTCGGTGTTTCGCGACTCCTTCTCCCCATCTTGGCGATTTTTATATAGGCCTGCTCCGTCTTACGGGGAGCTTATATCGATGGCAGGTGATGCTTGTGGACCGGGGGGGACAGACGCAGGGCCATGCCGCTCCCCGCCGCTGATATAGACATGTATTATTAGTATATGCTATAGAGCGATAAGATATCCGTAAAGTATCCTCCGAACATCTGAGCAAGACGTCTGGGTGAGCTGTATAACATGCTTGCTTTCACCCTTGATGGCCGAAGATGGCAAACCAAATCTCACGCCAGCAATCCTCCGTATTGTCTGTGTACCGTTATTCGCCTGGCAAAGCGACGAGCGAGAGGGAAAGGGGCTGGCAGGGGTGTCTGCGAGGTCAAGACACCCGCCTATCGAAAGAATTCTTCATCCCTGGATTCGGTTATTGGTCTTCTTGACACCTCGTATAAGAATTGAGGAAAGCCTAAGGTTGGTGTCCAATTGGTGTACCTGCATGCGGGATCCAGTTTCGTCCAGAGAATCCAAGGGCTCATTTGAAAGACTAGAGCCAGTGAAAGCGAGCGAAAGCGAGGCGATTCGATTCCTGCATTGCTTAGACCAGGAGCGTTGTGAGTGTGGTTGGCCGGTCTGCATCTTGGAACTACGGGGGGAATATGGGGTTATTGAACTCTGACATCCATTTTACGGCGTAACCAACCAGCACAACGCCGTACACTACTGGACACATACAGAGTACATATGTTAAGATTACTTCAGGGGGGTTCATGCCATCCACATCCTTTTCCTCCTTTTTTTTAAATTTTCGAACAATGCCTTGCATGATCACAGGATCTCCACGCCCACTCACACTTCCCCCTCATCACCGGGAAATAAAAAGGGGGGGCTGGGCCTTGTCGAGTTGCTCGTTCTTTGCCCGCCTTGCTAAACGAGAGGCCCCTGGGGAGATCTGATATCCCGAGGGTATTTCCCCAGATTTAAGGAGCACTGGCCCCCCCCGATTCCATGTGAATGGGGGCTGGACGAAAGAAATCAAAGACATCAAAGACATCGAAAGATTGCATTGAGACCGACCCCCTCCCTTCCCGATTTCACGAACATAGATGGCCCTGCATCCTCCTGTCCGGATTCTAGGACCACATGGGATTGCGATCTGCAACTCAACAACTGCCACCTTGCGAAACGATCCTGTGAACCATCCTGTGCAATTGGGCATGGTTTATCGGGAGGGAGTTGAAACTAAATGGTTGCTATAGCCGTGCTAAGTGCTGGAGAAAAGAGGGGGCCCTGTGAATGGGAGCGTAAGCACGGAGTATATGATAAAAGATGGGTATTAACATTGGTCAACCTCGTTCCCGACTATCAAGCCGACGCCCAAACGCCATGATCCAGAACCAAGAGAAGCATTTAATCAACATTGGGTCAATTTCCATTCTAGGAGAAAATGAACCAGAAAATGAAACATATCGCCGCCCAGCCGGTTGATGGCAGGGAGGGGGGGATATATCCAACTGAGGGGTCCCAGAAGGAACCTCACGATAGCAGCTCATCTATATACGCCTTCTCACTCGCCTTCTCTCGTGTCTCCTCCTTGAGCAGAACCGCAAGGACCTCGAGTGGCGGGTTCAAATCCAACATATACGCCCGTCTCCATCGCTTGATCCGCGCGATTCCGATACAGGGCTGCGATGTTTTTGTAATCATGGTCAGTCTTCTTCGTCTACTACCAGCACGTTGGTCGTATGTTGCTGCTGCTGGATGAGGGCCCTCCGGGGAGGGGGGAGCCAACTTACACCATACTGGTTGCATAGGTCGAAGTGTCGTAAGATCCTCTCCTCCAAGCCTAGGTCTGTTTGATGTACTGTAAAATCGAAGATGATAGATGTCAGAAGGTATTCTTCCGTAATTCCTATCAGGTCTTCCCAGTTGCAAAGAAAAGTGACCGCATACCTCGTGGTGCAGTTCGCTTTCTCTCTTCCGCCCGCCAGTATGCCTCCAAGTCCCTGACAGTCAACGCTTCCGCTCGCAGGTCCTCCTTGGATTTAGGCTGCGCTGCTTCGGCCCTAGCCTGCTCTTGCACGACAGCAGTGGAGGTTGTTGAAG
>JANTQJ010000724.1:0-11321 GCA_032989685.1 Arthroderma sp. PD_2
CGTAGCGGAGTATAACTATCGACGTTGACAACGAAATTGTCCTAAACACCGACAGCACACAGACTGGTGCGGACTCGGAGAATCCGCCGTCTGTCAGGAAGATCCTGCTCGAACATCTGGATCTATTGTCAAGCTATACAGGAGCAGACATTTTCCTTCTCAGTCCTAAAGTTATCGATGACGATAACGGAACCGTCTCCTCCTACGGGTGCTCCGCCGAAACCGGGTTGCAGCACCGTTTTAGAATCGCCATCTTCAGTGACGCCGAAAGTGCAGAGCACGCTAAATCACGAGTCTTGATCATGATTGACCAGATCGTGCGTTCTCCTCTACTTTCTTACCTTTGCCATTCATTTTTGCTAACTTACTATTTTTCCAGCTTAAACGCCAAGTTGACGCGGTAAAACTTGAATTGAGTACTCATTTCCTTGTCTGTGGTCGAACTCGCAAGAACATCAAGATGATTGAAGCCGCCACGAACACGGCCATCTACTTCCCACCTCCATTCCCACGTGTGTACGGCTACATGCCTCCAGGCGCCACCCGACGCTGCGAGGATGAAGTTTACATCACCGGCATGAACCAGAATGATATTAATGCCGTCAAGCTGAAACTGCGTGATCTCATCTCTGGCCTCAAAGCCTATGTCAAGGAAGCTATCATCCACCCAGAAAAGATTGATAGCATCATCCTTGAGCGTCTCGACAAGGTCCAGAAGGTTATGGATGCCAATGGCTGCTTTGTCCTGCTTCCCCAGCTAGGTAGTGGTGTCAGTGCCATCCGTGTTCAAGGGAACGATGTCTTGCATGTTGAGCGCACCATTCGCGAACTCATGACTGTTGTAAGTACCCGACTTTGTCCCAGTGCTGCAATTCATTACTAACCACACTTAGGCTGGTCAATTTTACGGTGCTTCCTGGTGGCTTATGGCGGACAACCCACAGATGCGAGCTCCATCCCCAGCAGATGTCAGAACAATGCTTTCTGACATCTGTGCCAACTCTGGCGCTGACGTCACCTTCGACAAGCTGACCTTCCACATCCATGGCTCCGACGATTCTGTCAAGGCTGCCATGATGGTGATCCATCAGATCCCCTTTGTCAAACGTTCCCCGCATCAGATGAAAGTCAAAATCGAGCTGGCCAACGAACACAAGGAATTCGTCAGTGGAAAGAAAAACGGGAAGATCAACAAGATTATGGGCCAAAGTGAGTGACCCAGCTTGTCAACTATTTACTGCCCCGTACTCCCCATACTAACCTACTCCAAGTCGTAGGCAATGTGCAAATCATCTTCGACGGCTTCAACGAGTACAACTTCTACATTGATGTGTGTGCGAATAACTATGATGCCGTCAAACAAGGCCTCCACCTGGTTGAGCAAGAAATGCCAGCCTCCATCTCCTTCCATGTTCCAGACCAATACCACAAACGTATCATCGGTATTGGTGGCCAGCATATCCAGCGTGTCATGAAGAAGTATTCCGTCTTTGTCAAGTTCTCCAATGCAATGGACAGAGGTGGCGCCGGTAAAGATGATGACGATATCCGAGTCGAGAACGTTATTTGCCGCACCCCTGCAAGGAACGCACAGAATCTCGAACTGGTCAAACAAGAAATCATGGACATGGTTGAGAAAGTCGTGAGTCGTCCTCATTTAGACACTACCGCTGAGGGATGATTTTGCTCATGTCCACTTTGAACGACTGCTAGGATGCGGAGTTTGTCTCGGAGACCGTCGTCGTCAACCGTCTTTACCACCGGGAGCTAATTGCAAGGATGACCGAGATTGATGAGCTGGAGAAGAAGTGGAACTGCAAGATTGACTTCCCAAGCACAGAGACGGCCAGTGATTTCGTTACCATCTCTGGTCCCGAATATCAGGTTCCCCAGGCTGTTGATGCTTTCTTGGTATGTCCACACCTTTACTGTTCCGTGGTTTCTTTTTCTTTTATTAACATGATTTAGGGAATGGTTCCTCAAAGCCATGTGATGATATTCGGTGTCTCTGATGAGCTTCGAGCGTTCTTCCTTACGCCTGAATTTTCTGACGTCATTTGCCGGAATCTCCGCGAGCAATATGAGATTGAACTCTCATTGGGAGCGGCGACCTTTCAAGCCATTGCCAACCCAGGGACTGCAACGCCAATTTCTGAAGACACTCTTGATATGAGTTACACCCGCAACAACGCTGGGGGTATTAAAGACGCTGTGGACTTCCTTATCTCTCGCCTTGTTCCCTACGGCTTAGACGCCACAACCGTCAAAGGCTCCATTCCCCGGCCCAAATCTGACTCCTTCGAAGACTCTCTCCCGTTCTTCGACTCTAAGCTCCTCCAACATGCTCCCGCACCGCTCGTCGCTGACTCACCTATCCGCGCTAACTTTGCTACTGACGATTCTAATGACCGCGGCTCCATCTTTGGGCGTCTCCGCAAACCAGGCTCCATTGCGTCCTTCTCCTCGTTCATCGGCCGAAAGCACCAATCCTCTTCACCCGGATCACTATTTAAACACGCTTCCAGCAACGCTTCCAAGGCCTCGCTTGTCTCCATGGAATCCCGAGACAGTGGCTATCGTAACCCTTGGAATGACTCTGGCGTCAACCTCGCCAAGGATGAAATGTTGAATCCTTCAGGTAGTAACGGCTGGCCAAGCCGATTCGACAATAAATTCCCTTTTGGAACCGGCGGCGCCGGATCCGTGTCTGGAGGCGATATGACACCCAAACATGACTTGCGCGCTTCCTTCGACAGTGGACGACCAAGTACCTCCAACTCATACTCTGCTCCTATCGGGCCCCCTCGCTAAGCAGTCAACCACTTGGCACCAATATACATCACGAAAAAAAAACTGAAAAACTATTTATACCCCATCCACCTTTCGCTATGATACCAAAAAAAGCCCGTTGCATGAGTTTCCTTTTTCGAAAAGTTCTTTACACTATACCACACACAAACTTTTGGTCGATCCAACTCTCTATTTCTTGTCTAACCCCGTGGGAGAACTTTTCTTTTATATTTCAGTTTTTTTTGGTAGGAATCGCTCTCGTTTCCTTTCTCTATACCATGTCTCATCATCGTCCTGTTCTTTGTCTTGTTTCATCGGATACCCCCACCCCGCTCTCGCTCTTCTTAACTGAACTTACTTATACCAAACCTTTTATCTATCTCGGTGTTCATGTTTCATGTTCCAAAGGGTTTCTTCTATATCTCTCTTTCCTTTTCTATACCTCTTGTGTTTCTCTCTTTCTATTGTTTTTTGCAATCTATATGACATGATACCACACATTTGCTGTCTTCTTTACACAATGAAGTATAAACAAGAAACCAATGCCGTACAAGACTTTTAACGAATTAAAGAAAAGGAAAAAACGGACTGATTATCATTCCTATGTATTGGTTATTAAGTTCATGTTTAAGGTCCAGGGTATGCGCACAGACATATACTATACACACATAAAACAGTTATATATACGTGTGGTTAGCTATATTGCCATCGTTATCTAGTTAACTGCCTGCCTACAAATAAGTGTTTGTCTGGCCTGTTTCCCTCTCTGCATGCATTTATCGACTTGCCTGTGGAAAATAAACCAAAAAAAAAGCAAGAGGTTTAAGCTATAAAGTTGTGGGATTCCCTTACTATGGCAGCAGTTTGATTCTGCATAAACGGCTGCAATCGGTTAAAGGTGTTTCTTGGTGATATCCCTAGGGGTATATCTTGTTTGAGCTTCGGGCGCTCCTTTCTTTGACACTGTATAAACATATCGGGGTCTTTGTATAATATTACAATAACAATAATCAAGAATATTCACTCGTTACTATGGTGCATTTTGACACTTAGCTTTTGACAATTAAACTAAGGAATTATAACAAGTTAATTACACTGGGTAGTTATCCATTTTATAGAGAATAATACATGATGGTTAAAGAGTATTTATAAACACCACTTGGGCTGAACTCTTACTAACTATAAAACAACCATATCTCGAGGTTAAAAGGAATAATAGATACCCCTTGTAGAACATTAGATAGAATACTATCCCTCCACGGCAACGATGATGAAAAAGCGCTTATAGCAATTGATAGATAACAAGGAAAAACGATAAATAATTAGACACAATAGGACCTAGGCCAGCTGAATTTGTCGTAAACCAAGACACAAAAGCAAAACCAACAAACAGGATAAAAAAAAAGAAGAGAATAGTATACGGTTCAAAGGCTTATTAGGAGTAGATATTGAGTAACGTTGGGATGGGATATAAAGAAAAGATTTAGAATTTTGTAAATTCAAGAAACGAAGCAAGCCGACATTGTGATCGTAAAGATGGAAATGGAGACAACAGATCGCCCGCTCCGATTTTCACTTTTTTAGTATTATTTAAAGTTGGCCTGAGAGAACTGCTTCGGTGGCTATGGATGATTGTTAGTATGAAACTCAAATTGTTATAAGCATTGGAGGTTTAATATATAAAAACATACCAGAATTAATGTACGCCCGTTTTGCATCTAGGTTGACGTTGAACCTACGCTCTAATTCGAGTTTGACACTCTTTTTCGTCACGGTCATCAAGTCTGCGGTGCGGAGTATATCTCTGATCTCAGCGAGGAGGGAGTCATCGTTTGGTAAGGCGGAGAGATCTGCCATCTCAACGTCTGAGCCTCTGCCAAGTAGCTCTGAGGCAGACATGGAGAGTCGAGAGCTGTAGCGGTTGTTGAGATCTATCTGAGACATAGGCCGCGAAGGAGAATAGTACTCAGTAGTAGCTGGGTAGTGCGATTTCGTGGCATATGAATAGCCAGAGACCTCAGATCGGTCGTCACCGCCACCGTGAGTCTGGGCTTCCCATAGCTCGGATTGGTATTCTTCCCATTTCTTCTTGGGGATGGATGCTGGATCGAATTTGCCTTCGTCAGATATAACGACCTTGCGACCCTTTTCACCAGTGACAACACGAGTGTTACCCCAACTGAAGTCGTCCATGTGCCAGAAGGCATAGAGTGGGAGACCCATAGAGAACACAGGCATTGCCAGGATGTAGATGATCATCCAGCCAACCATCTCCCATTTCTTTCGGGTAATGAAAATGATTGCTTGAAGACCGTAGATGGCTGCGAGGAGGATGAGAGCGGTCCAGGGAACCACTCCGTTGTTTAGTGCAATAAGAACAATAAGATAGACGATGTATGCAACGGCAACGGGCTGGATGATGGTACTGAGAAGGTCGATGAAGACAATGAATCGCATACTAAAGCAGCAGAAACCACAAAGCTGTTGAAGAGGGATAAGCTCCATCAAGTTGTGTACAGTGGAGTTGATCCATCGACGACGCTGAGACATGAAGACGGCCCAGGTATCGGGTGCAATGGTCCAGGCGTGGGCGTTGAAGGTGAACTTGGTTTTGTACTTCGAATGATGCTTAAGGAGCAAGGTAGTCAAGTAACGATCCTCACCAAGGTGAAGCAAGTTCTTCATATGGAGGGTGTCCACACGAATCTCAGCATACGCATCAACAACCTCCTTGCTCACGAAGAGAGGCTTGCCAGTATCGGCAGCTCGGATTCGGTACATTGTGAAACAACCAGGCAAACAAGTTACGGAACCGAATAAACTCTCGAAGGCCTTTGTCAGGTTATGGGAAATATAGTACTCGTAAACCTGAATCATGGTGATCATGGACGATTTGGCGTTGTTCAGACCAGTCTCTCCACAAAGGGCAATGACACGTGTATCATGAAGGAATGCAGCCACCATTCGAGTCGCAGAGTCCGGTGCCACCGTTGTATCGGCATCGACCTGTAGGATAAACTCGTAGAATGTCGGGTTGACTCCAATGATGTTGCGAATTTGATGATGCATTTCAAGTTCAAGCGGACTGAGAGGAGCATTGTAATGAACACGGTTCAAGAAACGCATAACAACCATCTGGGAGTCACGCTTTCCACGGTTACCAGGCTTCGATACCTCGGATGGCTTCCCAACCTTGACAACAACCAAGAACGGAACAATGTGGCCTTGCACTTCGTACAAACCGGAGTATACTTTGCCCATATTGTGCTGTCGCATTCCCTCTCCCAAACTTTCAAAGCTCAAAGGTTCTGGATCCACGTTCTCTGGAACTCCGAAGATATCGAGAACAATTCGAGGTGTTGGGCGGTCATTTCCTTGTCCGATAATCATACCGTCGCAAACAACGAGGAGGAGCTTGCGTTTATCGTCATACTTCATGCGAGCCATAGAATCAATTGCACGGCGTAGAGATTCTTCATCTTCTGTATACGCCGGGACTTGACAGATAATGAACTTATCGATATTCTCTGGGACATTCTTCTTGCCGAATTGTAGAGCAGCCAAGAACTTGAATCCGATGATGGTGGCCAACAAGACGGAGATGGCGAGAATGAAGTATTGGGAGAACAAGCATCGGGGCGAAGATCGGATGTCGAGTTCACCTGCTAGGTATAAGTTGTCGAGACAGATCTGCATCCTCTTGCGCATGTCATTGCCGATGTCGAGTTCTTGGAAGCGTTTCGTGATATCTTGTCCTGGATACCGTTGGAATAGACCAATAACATCCGGGTGCATGAAGTCTATATTGGCGTCCTTTGGCACAGGTTGTCCATCTTTGGGTTTGACTACACGGCCACCAGTAATATAGGTAGTTACATCGTACACTCTGCTGTTTATCAAGGCAACGTACTGCGAGTCATCAGCCATCTCTGACAATAGCTTTGGAGTATAACCAATACGACCCTTGTGGAAATTTTCACGTAACATTTTCATCTGCTTGAAATACCACCATGGTCTCGAATCATTGTGAAAAGCTCGGAAGTCATGGTATTGGGAGTTGGTATCTGTCTTGCTGATCACAGAGGCCGAGCCGGTTCGATTGGTTGGAGTATAGTCGAGTTGAACAGCGTCGTCGATCTTCCCATCTACACCGTCGCAGAGTGCGGAAACTTGAACGGGGAATAGGTCACTTGCATCAGTACCAGCGTACTTAATCATATCCTTGCGGGGAACAATGCTGGGATAATGGGTTTTGATATATTCTCCAAGATCAAAGACTTCACCACGGATGGCAACGAATGCATCAGAGCCAGGATCGCCGTTATGGGTGGTTAGCTCGCCCGCGGAGTAAACGTGTTGTGGGGGGCAGATCAAGCCTGGGAAAAAGATAACGAAGAAGATAGCAAAACCACAGGTGAACCAGATAAGCATATTGATAGCAAGCTTTTCTCGCCAGGCGACTCGAATATCCTTTCGCTTCATTCGACCGACGAACTTGATGAGGAAATCGGGGATAAACCAGGTGAGAAGGTAGACTACGAACAACCATCTTTTACGGCTGCCGGAAACAATGACGTCTTCTACCTCGACCATCTGTTTCTCGTTTCCTTTTTCTGCCATCTGTTCTCGGGTTTCCAAATTTTTGAACATATCTCCTGAGTGGAACACAGATGCACCCGCGTCAGAACGGGCATCAGTATCTCGGCCTGTGAAATATCCTCCCTTCGTCTCATCTCCGTAGATGTAAGCTCCAGGGGTGCTATCTGCTGGAGTGAGGAGTCGGACCTTAGAGTCGCCATATCCGTTATTACCTAGACCACTGCCATCTTCGGTGCCGAAGGCAGGTTGGACCCTCTCCCCAACTTTAGCAACATCGGCCCAGCATCTTTCGCTCAGGAAAACACCGGTGCTGCCGACGCGAGCTTCGTTACCAGGCCAGCGTTTCTCATCAATGACAAGCTGGGATTTCTCCTTGTCACTTCCGACAATGACAGACTCCTCTTCGGCAAGGCCTAAGAATTCGGCGAAGGGTAAGAACACAGAGAAGTCTGCATTGCGCAGACGTTGACTGATTTCTGCAATACCAAACATCTGCACCTGCGTGCGCACACATTTGCTATCGAACTGATTGGCAATTCGGCGATCGTTTGGCTTGAGACAGAAGACAATGTATGGGTTGACATTTGTGGCAGATAGAGACTTGGTGATATTGTCGAGGGAGGCAAGGAACTGAGCGGCAGCTCCATGCTTCAAACCACTGAGGTCACCCTTCCTATTACCGGGTGCACCCCTTCTACCACTGCTGGCGTCATCGGTTTCGTCATTCTCTGAATTTGCAGGATTGGGAGCAAATTTCGACATTCTGCTCATCTTGCGGCGAGCCATACTGGGCATACGCAGTGGCTTTGAGCTAACTTGGGCTTGCATGATGGCAGACTTCTCCTTTGGATGATGGATTGTTTGCAGGGCCTCTTGTCCAAAAAGGTCACGTACAAATCCGCTCCTGGTATTGTTGATGAGGTTGAGCAGATCGCCAGAAACGAGATCTCCATTCTCTTCGATGAGACCTTTAACGGGATATTCAACTTCTCCAGCAAAGTGCTTCACGGTGAAGCACGCAGCTGTATTCTGCGTGGGGAAGTTGCTTCCGGGTAGGATGGCAGTTGAGCTGCTCACAAGAATTGCAGAGTTCTTGTTATCGAATCTCTTTCTCATGCTCTCCAACATTTGCATATCGGTCCTTCCTCGCTTAGTTTGATCATCAAGAATAGATAGCAGACCATTGCCCTGTTTCAGCAGACCCCTGATAGCATCCGAGTTATCAAAGTAGCTCGTAGCTGGAACACTAACCTCTTCGGTCTCTAGCATGGTAGCCTGACGCTCGAAGAAGTTCTGTAGACAGTAGTGGTAAAGAGACTCAGTTGCGGCATTGCTCAAGAGCTGGTCAAGAGTTGAACCTGTAGAAGAGGTCTGGGCGAAACCTGGGAAGTCAACAATGGAGATGGTGTTGGCAACGGCAGCTTCTGCAGCACAGACTCTCTGGTTGATATTTTCAATCACGTATGCAACCAAGAGAGCATAGAGGGTACGGGCGAATTCATCAGCGTTAGCTCGAGCACCGGCGGGGTCAAGCATTACAGTTACTCGCTCGCGGTGGATAGTTTTTGTCTTGTTTCCAAGGCCAATCTCGAGGTCATCGGTACTCAGCCCAAGGAACGCAGCTACTACAGCAAGCGTTTCTTTGTTCTTAACAATGGTGACGGTCTCACCACCTTCATGCGAATATCCACCACTCTCCTCTGGTGCTGTTCGGGTAGACTGGCCAGTTGCGAATTCAAGCTGTCCGATGTGCAGAATACAAGCCAGCATCTGGCAAATCTCCGCAATATCACTGCGTGGGAATTCCAACTTGCGGAGGGCGGTTTTGAAATGCTGGAAGCCTTCCGAGTCATTAATGCCAACTTTCATCTGGGTTGGGTGGCCGAGATAACGCCATCTCTTGTGCATTTCGTTGGTAGAAGAACGATTGCTAGCACCACCTCGAATGCTAGTAGGGCTTTCCAATCCAAGATGCGATCGTTCGGCCGCACTAGTACCTGCTAAAAGATAATACAAAACATGGAATGAACGTTCACCAGTGGGAACGGATGCAATGCGGCTTCGTTCCAACCGATGATCAAGAACCTTCCCACCAATGAGTGTAGGATTGATAGTGGATGATCCATCGTACTGTAATTCGAAATAAAGACCGGCCTTTGAGGCAGTGGGCGTGGTGACCGACTTTGTGGTCGTGAGAGTGTCGAAAACAAAGGCGGCGAGCGAGAGTTTAGTCGACAGAGGAGTCGATGAAAACGAGAGAATGGAAGAGAGAAGGTGAGAGCGAATGGTTGTTTTTCCAGATCCAGATTCACCCCTTTTTTTTTACGCAGTTAGTTATCAATCTGGGTGTATTGAGCTGTTGTAGATATAAACACTTACAAGAAAACTATGGCTTGGTTTTCACCCCGCGAGCCAAGTCTAGTCCAGGCTCGTCGTGCCAGGTCCTCAGCCTCTCCCATAGCACTGCCTTCCTTTCCGCCATCTGGCCCTTTTGTAGACGAGGTGTATGTGTTTAGACATATCAGCGCCTGGGCGGAGAGACGTGCGGTAGGCAGGGAAACATGGAACCTAGAAACAGGCCACAAGTTAGAGAGACGCTTCCCACGGGCATTCCAGGAGGCAGGACGGTGAATATCTGCTTACCTGCTAGCAAGATGGGCTGCAAGATGTGTGTCGTTCTGAAGATGTGCCGGCAGGGCAGGTAGGGAAGACTGAGCGTGGGTCGGTGTAGCCATGGCTAGTCGTGTCTACCCCTTGGAGGGGAGAAAACTTGGCTCAATGGCCTCGATAGCGAAAGTGGTCTATGTCCGCAGACTTGAACGGAATAAGGTCGTAACAATCGTCGTGATCACCCAAGTAGATGTGGTCGTCCGGTCAACATACGAAAGTTGGCGATATATATTTGTCTTATCACGAACGCCGCGACCAGTACTGGATATGGGCGTGAAGGAGCTAAACTCGGACGAGGGGTGTCCTCCGTAAGAACCAATGCAGGACGAGGAAGAAGAACGAAGCAGGGCGTCTAAAATGGCTTCGAAAGATGGTGTTACAGCAAGGGATGGAGTTGGCGTAGTGAAACGGGCGTAACCAGCAGCAACGAGCGACGGTAAAGAAAACGGAAGAAGCAGAAGCAGGAGACGCCTATCTCGAGAGCAAAGCGAGTGTTCTCAGCGACATCAGCAGCCTCAAGACGCTGGACAGCAAAAAGGCGAGAAAGCGAGAGTAGCGAGAGAGAAGAGAAGAGAGAAGATGAAGTTGAAGTTGGTCTTTTTTTCTTCAATTTCCACGCAAAAAGCCCAAAAGGGTAAGATGTAAACTGAAGTGAAACATTCCTGTACATGTATTTACAATACCACCATACACTGCAAGGAAGAAGGGAAGAAAAAAAAGGAGAGAAAAATAAGTTACACTAGCATCGCCTCGAAACCCTAAAAATAAATTACGGTACTTCTCAGCATTTTTTTCTCTTCCTCTTATTATCATGCAGGACAACAACAGCCGACACGGAGTACTCCGCCCTCAGGATCAGAGACAAAGTCAGGCACAAAGACAGGTGAAGGTGAGGACGGCGAAGCAGCTTCAGAAGAAGACAGCCAACTCTGCTAACTCGGCCTAGTCTCAGCCGCCTAAGATGGAATTGGGTTCCCTCTCCTGAGCTATTCCCCCACGTCCTTGCTCAAAACTCCACATATCAGCCAATTAGGCTCGCACATCCCTGGATGTCGATTCGTGGATCGAGAACGGCACGATCCTCAGGCGGGCTTATGTTCTTCCGTCGAGCTCATATGGGTACTTTGATGAAAGGGGCGGGGGGGGAAAGGATATGGATGGGCGATGGTGAGCATGCCTATGCCTGGCTTGAGACAACCGAGTGTTTTGGAGTGAAGAGCCGATGGGCAATCCTTCTCAGCGGCAACGAGGAGCGAGAGCCG
>JANTQJ010000725.1:0-11307 GCA_032989685.1 Arthroderma sp. PD_2
GGAGTCGCCCAGCAGATGAAGGTTCTCGAGCAGATCCGTTGGACGTACTCGAAGTGGATATACACGTAGATTAAACAGACCATCACTCCGCAGCAAAGCAATAAAATAAAATTGGGACTTGGTTGAAACAATTCGGCTGCCTCGAGGGGGAGAACTAATATCTCCTGACATGTGCTGAGCCTTCAGACTCGCTCAGCATAGACAGCAGTAACGACATAACGAATCAGACGCATCTATTAATTATCTATTCATCTATCTATTTCAACTCATCTATAATAGTTCAGTAGATTTTAAATGTAGCTCGAGTTGAAAGCTGTAACGCCAAGAACGAAACATCCGTGACTTGTCCTTCCGCGGCGAAACTTCCAATTCTTCGCTGAACTTCATTGATAAATCCCACGATATATCGGAACTCAGGGCAACCGCCTACACACAACTCTCCGCCAGACAGTCCTCTGCTTACGCTTAACGTCTCTGCTCTTACGGTCGTCTCGGGACAGTGACAGCCAGAATCACAGCCACAGCAAGCGCATCGCGACGGCCCTAATCCTAACGACCGACACTGACCAGGCCGAACTGCTCCAGCAAAGCAAGCCAGCTTCAAGCATCGAAAACGGAGATTATCCACCCTTTGGCCCCCCGGACGCTGAAGCCTAGAAGATCGACGGAGCCAGCCGCTGGAAAAAAGGACGCCAGCCTTTGCATTCTATCTTGCCGTTCTCATTCTCCTTTCCTGCTCTTCCTGCAGCCTAGTTTTCGTCTTCCTCGCCTCTTATATCACTCACCATTCGAGCCTCACTAAACGGCGGCTACCAAAGACACGATATTGCAACCGCCAGGCCTGCCTTTCACGAGCAGTCGATCGATCCCAGGCGCTTCTCTGTCTCCTTGACATCTCTATCCAAACGACCTCACACCTTGACGTAATGGCGGGGACACGGAATTACGACTTTCTAGTACGCAACACCATCCACAACCTGTCCCCCTTTTCCTTCTCCCCCATCCCTAAGTTCATGTTCATGTCAAAATCGATAAGAGGATAAACGGGCAGAGGAGGACCTGCTAACATTGCCCTTCTTGCTATAGATCAAACTGCTCCTCATCGGAGACTCTGGCGTCGGCAAGTCCTGCTGCTTGCTTCGTTTCAGTGAAGACTCCTTTACCCCATCTTTCATTACCACCATCGGCATCGATTTCAAGATCAGAACAATAAACTTGGATGGGAAGAGGGTGAAGCTTCAGATATGGGATACTGCCGGGCAGGAGAGATTCCGGACAATCACCACCGCCTACTACCGCAATGCTATGGGCATCCTGCTCGTTTATGATGTCACCGACGAGCGGTCATTCAAGAGTTCGTTCATCTCCCCCTTTCTTCCTTTCCCGCTCCCCCCCTTTAGGTACTACTCTATACCTCTCTCTAACCTGCCAAACAGATATCCGGACATGGTTCTCCAACGTGGAACAGCACGCCAGTGAAGGGGTACACAAGATACTGATTGGAAACAAATGCGACGGAGAAGAGAAGCGAGCCGTGTCCGTGGAACAAGGGAAACAGCTAGCCGATGAACTCGGCATTCCTTTCCTCGAGGTTTCCGCCAAAAACAATATCAACGTTGACAAGGCGTTCTACAGTCTCGCTACTGAGATAAAGAAGGACATGGACGTAACCAAGGCAGAACAGGCCGGCTCCCAGGGCGTCAACATAGATAACCAAAACGGTGGAAACGGAAACTCCTTTGGAAAGACCTGCTGCTAGCTCGATGTGAATGGAGTCGAAGATATCCCCTGTTCTCTCTTGCTCGGCTTCTCGCTTTCGCTTTTTGTTTTAATTTTGGGGGAAGAAGGCCAAGGCAGTGCGAAATTTTTTTTTTCAAAGAAATATACGAAAGAAATATCCCGACGATCCGTCATGTCACCTTTCCGCCTTGTATAGTTATTGCTCCCCTTCTGTTTTTGATCGCGTTCTTCCTTGCACTCCCAGGCCCCTGACATGCGACCATGTCGAGATGCATACCTTTTCCTCCTCGCTATATTGTTACCCTCGTTTTCTATTTTCGTATCTAGAGGGACATCCGTTGGCTCGACCTCGCAAGTTTCTATCCCCAGGCCGAATTTGTGTTTTATTGCTTAGATGGCGTTTGCTCTATTCCGAGTTCTCTGTTCTCTATTTCTTTCTTCTTTTTTATCTTTTTTGGTTTCCCTTTTCCCTCCCCTATGATCTTGTTTTTCTCTTCCATCTTTCCTATTGTCATTCTTATGTGATATCTTTTAAAGATAGCTTGACGGTATTTAATTTTAGTTTCATACATCATTTATTATATATTCTCCTATGTATCGTACATCTAATTAAACAGAGAGGCTATACGCTGTAGCGTACCTGAAGACATGTGCTTGACTCCTTGTATACATATTACCAACAGGATACGGGTAGTGGTATCCGCTGTGTTGGCCAAAAGCGCACCATAAGTTGCGGTAAGGTTCTAAAGGCCTGGCACTAACAGAAATGGCCTCGGTCGTAGTGTCCACCGCCTGTATATATATACATGGCGACATGGGCAATGGCTACTCGAACCGGCTCAAAAACTATCATCCCAAAAGAGAGCTTCAGCTTTAATCAGCGGCGGCGGGTCACAGTACGGAGCTTCTGGAGACTGTGGATAATCCTTCATATGCCATGTCCTCACGAATCTTCTTGCACCAGAAGCAGAATTGAACATCAGCCTCCAATTGCTAATATCGTACTCTCCAAACTTAGGCTTCGAGTGACTGCTTTCGCTTAGAAGGCCATCTCCATCCGCATTTCCACTATTGAGGAAGGTGATTTTATCGTCACCTTCGATGAGATCCCAGGGCACTGACCTGGTTTTCCCGTCCCAAACCAGGAAATTTCTAAGCGACTGTGCAGTAGGACCGAGGAATGCATTACGAGATATGCAGATGCGTACAGGGTATCCAGATGGAGACTGTGAGGGTGAGGACGCAGATTGACGGCCATGCATTGTGCCAGCTCCCGTTATGGTTTCATATGTCCTTATGCAAGAATTTACCCATTTCCCAAACGGAAAGTGTTCGGCAGTAAGCAAGGGGTATTGCCATGGTGAAGTGAGTGTGTAATCTTGCAGGGCAAATCCGAGGGAGCCACGGACGGAGTAGTTGGAAGGAATGTCGAGGCCCGACGCCGGATAGAAGGGGGAATTGTTTCGAAGTAGCTCGCGCAGTTTGCGAACTTTGACTTGGTAGGCTGCTGCCGCTGCAGGAGTGGTGAATACTAGGACCCAGCCATTGGTTCGGTCTAGCGACTTGGGGTTGCGAATTGGCATGACTATTCATATAAACCCTCCTTTTTAGCTCTTCTCTTTGCTTATCGTTGTGCTTGCGGGCAACCAACTTTGTTCAAGGCCTCCCTGACTCCGCCATCCTTCAATATACTTTCCTGGAGCAAGTATTCGCAGAAAATCCCGCTCTGTGAGTGAAGCTGGTGCCCTCGATAGCAGAAGCGCCGTTTTATGTGGCCTTTCACTGAGTAAGGGACTGGTGATATGGAGCTGGCCCATCTTGTCAATTTCAGTTCCGGTGCCATGGCTAGCATTTCTAGGGATTTTGCCCAATCCGAATTCTTCCAGTACGTTTTGTTGATCTATTGGTGTCTTTTCTGGCAAAGAAGGCTCCGATTCTACCTTGTCTAGCTGCAGTCGCTTCGAAGGAAGAAAGCTTTTTTTCGCCTTCAGAACGCCTGGTTCATTGATATTCTCGTGGGATGTCCGGGTCGCCGTAGGGGTGAGGGTGGACGAAGGCCGCCATCCGGTATTTCTGCGTAGCAGCAGCAGCTTCAATGGCCGTGCTGGGACACCGCATCGCATTTCGGAGGTAGCGATTGAACTGGTAACCGGCGCTGCGAGTTGTCTCGTTTCTCCAAGTTGCGCGGCCAAATTTATTTGCTTATCGCGATATCACGTGATCTAGATAAAAAATATTAACAAAAAAATATATGAAAAAAAAAAAAACTGCATAAAACAGCTTCTCACAGCGATATCTCATAACCCCTTCCTTGGTCGGTGAACTACGTTTCATACTCGCTATCTGGAGAAGCACACTGAAGAATATATCTACAAGATGGGAGTCGCAAAAAGAACTCGCAAATTTGGCCATGTTTGTATCCCACATCCGCATGCCCTTCAAACGATAGCTAACTCGACCCAGGTCAAAAAGATCATTGGACAAAAGGACCTCCGATTGTAGGATACCATGCATGCGAATATAGGATAGGTCTGTGCTAACACTTAGGGGATATAGAAAGCAGAACCAAGCAAAGGCCGAAGAAAAGAAAACGAAGTCTGACAATGTTGTCCGCGAAATGTATTGCTCGCTCATTCGATGTGTTGATTATTATTATCAACATCATATGCAGCATTGCTAACACCCTATCTCTTGCTTTCCAGACCCCAGGCTCCCTCTGCGCTGTTCTTCCAGTTCAATACCTCGCTCGCGCCGCCTTATTCCATTTTAGTGGACACCAACTTCTTGTCTCACACCGTGCAGCATAAACTCGATGTGATCCCAAGTATGATGGACTGTCTCTTTGCAAAGTGCATTCCGATTATCACGGACTGCGTCTTGGCGGAATTGGAGAAGCTAGGGCCAAAATATCGCCTTGCCCTGCGAATAGCGAAAGACCCTCGTTTTGAAAGAGTTAAATGTGACCACAGCGGCACGTACGCTGATGACTGCATCGTAGATCGTGTTATCAAGCATCGAATTTATATTGTCGCGACGAACGATCGTGACTTGAAGAGGCGAATCAGGTTGGTTTTTGGCATTCCTTTTTGTTTATAGTCATCATAGCCGGTGGGCACTAACAATTGAACAAATAGGAAAATACCGGGTGTGCCAGTCATGAGCGTTGCTCGAGCTAAATATGTCATTGAAAGGCTTCCTGATGCTCCTGAGAAGTGAGGGTAAACTGCTCTCGGGACAGCATTCTCATAACCGTAAGGACTAAGCTCGACGACCAGACTCAATCACGGTTGCGCTCCATTGGAAACCCGCTCGCCCGTCGGCTTGACATGCGTGTATCATACCCATCCATGTGCTGGAATCCTGCTTTTAGATATACCCCTGGATCACCTAACCCACATCCTTTGCCGGCGTCTCCCACCAACGTTAATCATAATTGTATGACCCTGCGAGGTTCGAAATTCGATGCTGGTTCCTCGCAATTATGAGCCTATCATCTTAACTAAGAATCGACACTACAGCCTCATATCCGAGTCTCAACCTCAGATACACATCTACTCTGGAATTTCAGGATGGGTAATTAACGAGGCTAGGACGTCTTCACCGACGTCTATCATTACTACATCAGGGGTATCTGTCCCCAACTAGTGAATAAATTGAAGGCTCCGATTATAATTACCGGGTTTGAAACATCTCCGCCACCCGATAGTTTTGCAATTGCAATAAATTCTAGCAATAACTACCGCACCCAGAATTTCTAATGCAACCCTTGAAAATACTATAATGATGCTTATTTTTGGCTGTTGTGGCACCAATGATTATCTTCCGGCTTTTGATTTCTACCTGTGTTGGCATCCTGCCCAGACAGTGCTCTGCAATATAGGTAGCTCTAAAGACCGGCTTCGATCTTCACCGAAGAGGGGATGGTTGGGGAAATTAGCCCATGAAGGGATCACGCCTGCAGAGAGGATGGAGGCCGGGTTGTTCATTCTTCTACGTGGATGTTACTTAGTTGATGGTTCTTTAGGCGGAGGTTGTATTGGAGCCATAACCTTGAATTTACCCATTACCCCTTAGCTTCACAACGCCGGGTGTGTCTAGTTCCTTTGTTGTCGTAGGCCGCCTCTCTCTACGCTCTGGAAGTTCTCCTATGCAAAAGAAAGTACAGCAGTTGGTAAAATTACGATTTACAGTGATAGCATCACCCAGCCCATAAATATGCGGCGCCAATACTCCATAGAGTAGGTAACACAAATTCACTTGTCTAATAAGTATTCGAATTATATATTAAGCTTGTGCTCCGTGTGAGGATGCAGATAGTGATGGGTATAAGATTTATAAGAACTATTAGATAGAAAAAGATGGTGAGGCCATGGGAGAGCTGTTGAAAAGTTTGGATACCTCTCATGATGCAGGTTGCTGAGTTTCCGAATCGTTAGGTCCAGGCGTGCTCGGCTCCAAGTAGTCTGAGGCCCGAATGCCATCATGCTTTTTGAAATGATCAATATCGTCATCTGCGGACTCCTCGTCGCGGCCATCATCCTCGAGATATGACTCTGTCCATTTGGCCGAGTCTGTATGAGAGGTTTTCGAGTTCACGCTAAGGCTACTCATGTTGCATCCCAGAGCCCTTGTAGGCTCGCCAGAATCTAACTGGGGGCTTTGAATCTGAGGCGAGGTGTTTGTATGTAACATCTGAAGGGATTTTTGGTCGTCCGATTTCCCGGAGTCGGAATCAGGTATAATATTCGGCGACGCCTGGTAATGAGGTGAGTCATGTTGGCCTATGACTTCCTCCCCTTCATCAGTTGCAGGGACGTTCATCGGCTTTGCCCTTTCCTCTCGAGATTCCAGATTATCCAATTCACGGGCAGCCGCTGTATAGCCAAAGTGTGTGTCGACAAAATGTTTGACAACAGGCCAACCATAAGCGTTTGCAAACATACGGCGAACTATTATGTTATTATGTGCATCCGGCTCAAGGCGTACCAGGACCTTACGCCAAGTTAGATCGCGATGGTATGCCCTAGCGATTTTCTCTTCCACTTTCATACCACTACTACCCTTTTGCATAGGCTCTGAGGGCGCCTTGGGGTTGGGTGACGTCTTGCCGTTTTCGGAAGCGTCTGCCTGGGGTGTGGGATGTTCCATTGAAGCACTTCGGCTGATATTATTACTTGAAGAGCGAAATATGGTTCGGGGCCTTGTTGGAGGCGGTGGTGGGATATCGTCAGGATGATAGACCCTGTCATGAAATATAGTTCTAGGACGCGAAGCAGGGTCCAGAAGATACTCGACGGGAGGTAGAGGTGGGCTAAGCACATCGCCTGCCGACTCAAGGATCGTTGTCCTTGGGGGAGTATACCAGCCATCCTCATCTTCAAATAGCGAGTTACTCCTAACGGGGCCCTTGTTCGCCGGAGCAGATGTCATGGTCGGGTTACTGGTCGGTACACCCTCCTCTCCTGTGGTATCAAGACGTAGAGTTTGGGAACGTTTGTATATCTTCTGGCCCTTGTTCTTTTTCTGGGGTCGGAAGAATGAGAAGAAGCTGTTGACTGGGCCTGGAGAAGTAGGGGAAGCAGGGGAGGCAGGAGAAGTCGGTGAATTGAGAGGGGACAGGTTTTGGGGTGAGGCCACGGCGGGATCACTTTCTGATTGCAAATATTGGCTGGGTAGAGGCAGTTCGGGTGAATTGTCTCCGCTTAGAGGAGCCGACTTGGTCGTCGTCTTACTGCTCTCCTGAATCTGATCATCGCCTGATCCAGGGGCGCGAGGTCCCGCACGCATTGCACTTGAGTTAACTCCGGTCAGCTGTGCCCATCCCCATTCTGCTACCGTTCCCACAAGTCCGTTCTCTCGTCTTGCCTTCTCTACTCGTTCCAGTCCTCTCCAGTCAAGGAAAAGCAGACAGGAGGTGCGCAAGGGCACGATACCGTCATTCACGACGTTGGAATAAATGGTACGATTCCTGAACCTCTTTAAAACCTCATGTGCCGCACCGCTTGGCAAGACTCGCAGCAGCGGCTTCGAACCTGGGTCATGGCCTTGGGATTTGTTGGCGTCGTTTCCAAGGCCACCGATCATTGCCTCCCATCCACTTCGCATCTTTGACGGGGCATTCCACGCCAGCCCAAGATCCTGTCCTGTTCGACCAACCAGGCCAAAGTCGAGCGCGAACTTGACATACATAGGATTCTCGTTGCTGAGCCCGAGGAAGGGCGAGGCAAAAGCGACGAAATTGACAGGCCTGATATAGTCGAAAAAGTCGGGACAGTGCTTTTGAATATAGGCAATGGCGTATGTTTGAACCAATCCGCCGAGAGAGTGCCCGATAAAACTGATACTTGTAATTTTATAGGCATACTCTCTCTGCTTGCGCTGCTGCGCAATATCAGCGTTTCCTTGGTGGCTAGCCTGGTTTTCTCCATTTCTCTGACGAGCCTGAGGGCGCTGTAATTTATTCTTGGACTTCACAGGTAGATAAGGCTGGTCCGGGTATGTCATTAGCTGGACATATTTGGCCAACCTTTTTCCAAGATACTGGATGCCCCTCTCCGTCCTCACGGCGTTTCCAGGAAATCCCCGAACGATCACTTCTTCATCCTCATCCTCGTCACTGTCTGACCCGCCATCGGATGTGCTCGGGTCTGCTTTGGATGAGCATGGTTTGTTTTCTTTTACTGACGTCTTGCTCTGTTTTTGTTGCTTTCGCTTTCTAGCTTCATCACGAGAGTGCTTAGCAGCTGCGTCAATGCTCTCTTTCAGATACAGCATGTCTGCGCCGAGATTACTATGTAGCCCGTGGGTTACGAGCACAAAGTGTATTTTCTTGCGCCGTTTCTTAGTCCGTGATTCCTCGGACTGACAAGGCGAGTCACTTGGTCCACCTGAGCCCGGTTCTTGGGTATTCACCCCAGCTGGCTCGTTCTTGTGTTCACACGACGGAAACGGCGGTAGATTCCATAAACTAACCGTATCGTCCACCCGAAGTTGTACGGACTCGGAATAAACACCGGGAACTTTTCCAGAGGGCTTGGGGCGGTGCTTAGAGTCCTTTGCATGATCACGAAGCTGGCCGGCAGGGGGTAGGTTCGCCAGAGTCGGAGCACCCAGCTCAGCTGACGCCGAGTCACGTCCAACAAGAAGTTCATATTGAACCGATGCTGTGGAAGAAAATATTATCTCTGACGATATATCAATTATCCAGGTTACGGCAGGTGTACCACCGGACGACCCGGCATGTGCGGTAGTCGGGGAGCGGACATATTCAGGGACCTGTATTATAGCATCCCAAGCTCCTCCGGGCTTCAAATTTGGTTCAAATTGCGGTAGTCCCTCGACCTCGCACTGGTCAAACTTGTGGTTAGGATCGAAGGAGGACGGTCGACAGGAAACATGGAGTGTGTAAGGTCCATGGAGGTATGCAGCGCGAAGGGGAGTGGCGGAGGTGTTTCGGATTTTAACGTAGAGCTTGGTGGGAGTGGGAAGAATACGATCGGCGGAAGGGGTATAGGTCAGAGTGTAGCTGTTTGTTTTCTGTCAGATCAGTTCTATATAAACTACCAACACTTCCGGCCCGTCGTTGAGAGAGAGAGAGAGAGAGAGGGAAGCTCGAAAGAAGCAAAAGAAATCTATGCATACCGTGCCACCTCCCCAACCTTCACGCTGCCGACCTGGTGGATGAGCAGCATTTCCGCTGCTCGTCTTATCTCTGCCGGAGGGATACTCCAGCCCCGCAAGGTCCGGAAAGTCGGGTGGTTTTCAGGCGAAAGAGGAACTCCGCTGTTGGGTGTCTGAGAGAGCTGGTAGGTCCGCGGAGTAATGAGCATTGAATCTCGTCGGACTCGGTGGATTTGAGGGCGTGGATCGGGATGAATATATATATCTCATTCTCTCCTAGTAAGGATTCGGGGGGGGGAGGAAGTTCGGAGGCTTCGGCGGGCAGATACCTGTCTCGTATTTGGTGATATTCCTCAGCTGGGAGAGGAAGCAAGGCTGCGCAGCCGACTCCTATCCTGTCTTGTCCTCGTCCGTCGTTCTCTTTGTCTCTTGTGGTGAAAGTTGTTGAGATATAAAATATACTGTTTGGTAGCTTTTTGTAGAAGTAGTTATGGCCGTAACTGTATTTCAGCCGGAGGTCACACTTTCTAGCTCTAATCGATACATCAATACACAGTATCCGGATTACATCACCAGCTGCAAAAACTCGCGATTTGAACGTCGAACTCGCAACTCGCCAGCAAGAGGAAGAAGGACGATCTTGCCGTCGACGCAGACACGCCGCCACCGCTCGTCGACCTCGTCCTCGCTCAGCCGGATGCTGACGGCCTCGACGGCGTCGTAGGCGACCTCTGGCTGCTCGACGTGCTTCCCGCCCTGGTACGCCAAACCCATCAGCGCCATCGCCCGCTCAGGCTCCAGGGGCCCAAAGTGCACGATTCGCATCTGTCCGTCGAGCGGCGCAGACGAGGGCGAGATCGTGAACCCCTTCTCCAGCTGGGATACCAGTGTCACCAGCACGTACATGTGTGACTCTCTGTCGACGATGTGCTCCTCTTCCGCCTCTCCTTTCTCCCTGACCAGCGTCACAGTGCCCCTGTATCGATGCGTTTCACTGCCGTCAGAGGGATGAAGCAGCTCTTTCGCCGCCATCTTGAACCGGTCAACCCCGAATTTCCTGTACTCTGCTGTCTCGCTGTCTGCAACCAGGGAGGCATGCATCCCCCAGCTCACCACGACCGCCCCGTAGATATCAGTATCAGCTGCCTCTCCCTCTCCCGTCCCGGCCACTGCTTCTCTTCCGCTCCCTTCGTCCGTCACGTACGTCGAGCCAGGGGGGACTCTGACTCTGAATGTCGGGAGATCCCTCGGTGAGCCTCGTAGAAGGCTGGAAAGGCCCATCGTAGAATCAGCCAAAAGGCCCGTAGAATTTGCAGTCCCGTTCCCGGTGCCCATGGGTATCAGACAAACGACAGGCTTGACAAACGTTGCCTCGTCTGGAAGCCCGGAAAACACTTTGATCAGGTCGATGAGGCCGCCGTCCCCAGACAAGAGGATGATGGTTTGCGGGTGCCCCGATAGCGCCCTGGGGAGGAAGATGTCCCTTGCCAGCTCAATGATCGTTTCGGCTGATCGAGTTTCATGGACCTGGTAGTCCTTGAGCTGCATGTATGCCAGCAGCGGCTTCAGTGCATTGCCAAAGAAGTCTGACGCGCCTTGGGCCCCTGAGAGCGTGGATAGGACGAGATGGACGTTTCTTGAAGCTCCAAGATGGGATGGAAGGCCGGCTGCGTATTTACTGAGTCCTGGAGGTTGGCCAGACAGTCTCAGGCTCTCCAGGCTCATGTTCGACCTGCCTCCGTTTCTTTCTCCTTTTCGTTCTTCTCCTTCTTCTCCATGCTTGAGGTAGAGTAAGATGTTATCCTCAGGCCTCGGGCTTTCGAGATCGGGGACGAGAGCAACGATGCTGTCTGCCCGAACCTGCGACTTCGCCTGGGTTTCTACTGTTTCCCATTGAAAGTGGTCTCCAGAGAAGGTGATATCAGACAGGATCCCGTCCACTTTGCC
>JANTQJ010000726.1:0-11303 GCA_032989685.1 Arthroderma sp. PD_2
TGGTCTCTACCTTGTTACCATCTCGTCCCTCTTTCAATATCAAAATTCACAGCCAAAATAAAATCCCATATAAAGATTGACGATAAAAGGAAAATGTTTCAAGAATTTCCCCAAAAGGTCGATATCGACACCCTCCTTGGCCCCGGTCCTCCCCCAGGCCTCACCAAAATGCAAATAATGCGTTGGGCCGCGAAAAACCCTCCAAGAGACCCCCAGGTGTCATTCACAGGTAAAACCGTCCTCATTACAGGCTCCAACACGGGGCTCGGCTTCCAAGCAGCTCTCAAATTCGCCGCCAATCATGCCAAGAGGCTGATTCTCGCTGTGCGTACGCTGGCCAAGGGCGAAGAGGCTAAGAAGAAGATCGTGGCTGCAACCGGTTGCGCTGCATCCTCAATCATGGTGCTGAAGCTGGATATGAGCAGCTTCGCGTCCGTCCGTTCATTCGTACAGCAGCTCAAGGCCTCTCTCACTTCCGGACTGGATATTGCAGTGCTTAACGCGGGCATTGCGCCCTCGAAACATGTCATCCTGCCATCTGGATGGGAGTCAGGATTGCAGGTCAACACTCTCTCTACTGCACTCCTTTCCATCCTCCTGATGCCGCTACTCAAACGGTCTAGCACCGGGTGTGGACAATTGACGTTGACGGGTAGCTTTGCGCAACTATACGTTGAGCGGGCAGATATGCCTACCGCCGACCCGGCCGGAGGTAAAAGTTTGCTTGAGAAGATAAGTGCGGTCGAGTTCTACAACGTCGAGAAATCGTACAACGTTCTCAAGCTCTTGACTATGTATATCATGCGCGGCCTCGATGAGTACTCGCGCAACGAGCAGGGCCATGTTGATGTTACCATCAACGTCGCTTGCCCGGGTTTCTGTACCACCGATCTTGGGAGAGATTTTCCATGGTATGTTACCCTACCGACAAAGTTGATGCAAATGTACTATGGGCGAAGTGCAGAGGAAGGGAGTCGGTCGTTGGTTAGCGCAACGGTGTTAGGGGTGAGAGGGCATGGGATGTTTTGGACAAACGATACGTTTGCTACGTAAGTATTTCTATCTTTAATCGCCTTTTTAGTGTGAAACGAGTGATGGTGTACTAATGTTTGATTGTGCAGACCTGGGGACCTGGTGACGAGTGAGGAGGGTAAGAAGCTCCAGGCTCAGGCGTGGAAGGAGATTCATGATATTTGCAAGGCTGAGATGGCATAGCAGCATGGAGGAAGACATTAATGGGATATGGTCTTAAGGTTGAAGGCAATCTTGGAACGAACTGGTTTAAACTGTCTCTGTTGTATATCTCTGGAGTCCGGAAGTAGTTGCGGTCGATCTATTTATCCACCAAATCTTGGGAAACCTTAAACCACCCTAAGTCACGTGCTAAAAAACCACGTGAATATATATGCTCTTCTTACATAATCCACCTACTATCACGTGCGATTACTAGCCCTAAGCGAACTTCCACTTATCAAAAAAACATCACGAACATTTGAACAACGAACCAACTGTAACTACATCAACCGCAGTTCAAAGCACAACAACACCGCCAACATGGGTCGCGTCAGGACAAAGGTATGCGACTAACCCTTCGCTCACCGAACCACATCATCTTCTCTCGAACAAAAACTGACTGAATTGCTTTGATCTGGACAGACCGTTAAGAAATCTGCCAAGAGCATCATTGAGCGATACTACCCCAAGCTCACCCTCGATTTCGAGACCAACAAGCGTATCTGTGATGAGATCGCTATCATCTCCTCCAAGCGTCTTCGCAACAAGGTGGGAACCCGGAATAATTCGAATTATAACAGTATCCAAACAGCATCTCTAATTCGAACTTCTCACGGATAGATTGCTGGCTACACCACCCACTTGATGAAGCGTATCCAGCGTGGTCCAGTCCGCGGTATCTCCTTCAAGCTGCAAGAAGAGGAGCGTGAGCGCAAGGATCAATACGTCCCAGAGATCTCTGCCCTCGACATCTCTCAGACCGAGAGTGGTCAACTCGACGTTGACGCAGATACCAAGGACCTCCTCAAGAGCCTCGGAGTAAGTTTTCACTCGACCTCGAGACATGCTATTACTACGGATAAACGAGTTGCTAACATGTCTTTTTTTCTCCAGTTCGATGCTCTCAAGGTCAACGTTGTCCCAGTTGCTCAACAAACCCAGAACACCGACGGACGACGATTCGGCGACCGTCGCTAAATCGATTCCTTCAAAATGGCTGGAGTTATGCGGTGGCGGGAATTTGGGTCAAAATATCCAGGCATTATTCGAAATGAGTTCAACGCCTAGACTGCCAATTTCTAATATAAAAAAATTACAAATACAAGGTGTCGCAGATTCCTTCGGGATGAAGCTTGATTGCCAAAAACAGCTTTCCAACCGTAGTTATATACTACATGTCTTGACCCTCTTGGATGGCAAGATGATGTTAATGTTCATTATCACGGTAAGTAGTGCAATCGCCCAATGTATATGCAAAAGAGATGCTTGAAAGACGCCGTGTTTCGCCATTTAGAGCACACAAAAATCCTTGGGTATATATCGCGTTTCAGCCCAACAACGCCAGAAATAAACCAATGCATGTAAGCCAGCTCATATCTGCGGTAATAGATCGTCCATATCTTCGTCCCCGTCTTCATCCTGATCTCGATCTCGATCGTGGGTCCAGTTTCGAAACTGTGTGTCGCTCCTGGGATGAAAGCCTTCAACGGAGCCTCCTGCGGCACTATCAGGCTGGAAAACAGGAGCATCGGGGTATATTGAAACATCGGTATCTCTTTCGACAACTGATGCGAGTAAACCTCCTGCCTGGCGAGAGGCAACATTACCCTGGTCATGAGGGTTTATCGACGGCCCTCCTCGATCCTGCATCGTCAACTCCTGCAGTTCACGAGATAGATGATCTTGGCCATAGGCTGAGTTGCCCTGTAACGTAAGCCCCTGGAGATTTTCCTCCATTGTTCTCATGCTGTCACCAGCCTGTTCTGTGTGTGACCCGGCTGAATCAGCGCGTCTGGCCTCATCTAGGAGTACAAAGTTCCTGTTCCCGTTGCCTGTCCTTTCTGAGGCTGGTCTTTCACTGAGCTGGACCTTGATATACATCGCCCGCTCAGCACACTGGTCAGAGCACCACATCTCCAGCTTTTCTTTCTGCACTACTTTCATCTCCTTACCACGGCCACCAGGGCCGCTACCTTTTGACCCCCATACAATGCGGTAGCCTCCTCTGGAGTTATCCTTCCTTCGTGGCTTGGGGCACAACGTATAGCCACAACTACCGTCAATATTGCGTTCCAGTATCAGGTTATCGTAGTCTGAGGGCTGGAAGCATGTCAACGCCGAGAAAAATGTCGATATGTCTTCAGCAGAGGGAGAATCAGCTGTAGCATTCTGTGCTGTCGGTAGTTCCATCAGCGTTTCTATATGTGAGAGGATGAGAAGCTCCAGGTCTTTGCGGTTTTGTATCTGACGCGCATGATGAAGCGCAATGGTCATATGTCGGGGATCTGGTGTCCCTTTCCCGCGATTCTGAGAGGATTCAGGCCTCGATCGCGTCGCAGCTGGCGCAGATGAGGCGTGGACAGCTTGTATTGAAGTCTTGAGGGCCGATTCGAGTTCAGCACCTCTGCCCGCCATCTCTCCCGGTGAAGTTCGTAGATGTGGCAATTCTAAGCAAAAGCAAACAGTAGACGAGTACTTTCTCTCACAGCTCAGCTATCCTTAAAGTCCTGTTCACCGTCAGTGTCAAGCCTGTAGCTGGTAAAAAGTGCATGGTTGCAGCGTCGTGCTGGTGTGGGGTTTGGCGTGGCGGCATCTCTATACAAGCCACAATTATTAAGTGTTGGCTCATCTCTCGCTCCTCTCCCTCCCGCCAGGCAACTTCACCAAACTCCACGCTTCAGGCCCTGAGCTTCGTCGTTCCTCAACGGCTTGTGTTTGTGAAGGATACAGCACCACTGATCTTCCAACTCCCTTTATCACCTGTAAGATCGTGCAACTCGGCTCCCCTCCACCCGTTTATGATTGCGGTGACGTCCTTTACTAACTTAGCCCGCCGCGCAGCTCGTTCAGATGGTCTAGCTACATACCACGTCACTTTTTTTAATTCTGTCGGACTTTGAATTGAGGCAGTAGCGGGGTCCAGACACCTGACTCTCCCTTTTTGCGCTCGGCTATTGCTTGATTTACATTTGGTCGCAAATCAGTTGACCTGTCTTACCTCGAGCCGCCGTTGCGCTCGACCGTTTATACGCCTTTTGATACTCATATACATCTCGACACCAGCCTCCCAAATGCCCGTGGTACCTTTCACGGTCAAAGCAGTGTTCGAATACACCTCAGAACATGAAGATGACCTTAATTTCTCAATTGGACAGATCATTACAGTGACGGAGGAGGAGGATGCTGACTGGTATTACGGCAACTATACCGATCATGCGGGCGCCAAACAAGAAGGCATTTTCCCTAGGAATTTCGTCGAGAAGTACGAGCCTCCTGCCCCTCCACGGCCTACGAGGCCAACGAGGAGTCGGAAGGAATCTGAGACCGTTCCTCAGTCCCCTCCCATAGCGCCTGTAGCCCCCGAGATACCCGTTACCGATATCTCGCAAGAGGAGACACGGAAGAAGAGTATTGACTCGAGTACGGCGGTCGAGACGGCTAAACACAGCCCGCCTACTCCATCTGAGGCTGTTAAAAGTCCTGTTCCTGTTGCTCCCTCATCGCCTCCTCTGAGCCCACCGCCCGCCCAAAAGCCTGTACCTCCTCCATCAGCAGCATCCGCTGAACCTCCCGCAAAAAAGCCTCCACCACCGGCAGTTGCAGAAAAACCTTCTGCTGGATCGTTTAGGGACCGAATTGCTGCTTTTAACAAACCATCCACGGCCCCGGTCCCTTTTAACCCTAACGCCAACCTATCAAGCTCTTTTGTGAAGAAACCATTCGTTGCACCACCACCAAGTAAAAATGCCTATGTTCCTCCGCCAGTTGAGCCACCGCAAACCTATAGGCGAGAGGAGCCTTCAGAGCGTGTGGGTCAGGAGACAACATTACCAATCCGTTCTGAAGCGGCGGACACAACTGAAGCTGTAGAGGAAGATCAACCAAAGCCAACAAGTCTCAAAGAAAGAATCGCTCTCTTGCAAAAGCAGCAGCTAGAGCAAGCCGCTCGACATGCTGAAGCAGCCCAGAAAAAGGATAAACCGAAGAAGCCGGTGAAGAAAAGATCGGAACCACAAGAGACTGCTGAACAGTCCGAGTCAACAATGGGGGTAGAGCTGCAAAGAACCGAAACGTCTGAAACCGCAAAAGAGTCATCAACTACCAGTGGTCCCCCCGAAGAAAGCAGTCAACATAAGCATCGAGCTTCTGTCCTACCACCCGCAAGAGAGCTCACAAGTGATACTAATGACGCTGACAATTCCGCAGCCGGTGATACCGAAGAGGCAAGTGAAACCTCAACGAGCAAGGAAGATCTTGAAGAGAAATCACCTGAGCCGAGGTATCAACCACAGCCAGAAGATGAAATTCGCCGTGATGAAAACGAGTCTGAGGAAGTGAGCGAAGAGCAAGAGCAAGAGGAAGACGATATAGATCCAGAGATCAAGCGGCGAATGGAAATTCGTGATCGTATGGCTAAACTTAGTGGTGGAATGGGAATGATGGGAATGTTTGGTGGTGCCCCAGGCGGTCTACCAGGAATGCCCACTGGCGGATATAAAAAGCCAAAAACCCCATCTGCGGATGTAGAATCTGCGGAGCAGCAACCAGAATCCCAGGCATATGCTCCTCCTATTCAAGTTATGGGTCTTCCAGGAATGCAACCTAGAAAACCGGAAGAAACGCCTAAGAGCCCACCGGCAGTGTCAGAGGAGTCTAGAGAGGCACAGAACCTTTCCCAAACTTCCCCTGCAGCAGAGGAGGTTGCGGAAGAAGGGAGCGAGGAGCTCGTCACACCACATGGTATACTTCTCGGTTTCCCTAAACTTTTCAAAGTAGTAGCTAATGAAATCACAACCTTAGGACGCCCAGTACCTGCTCCTCCGGTAGCCCATACTCTACCTCCACCGCCGCCTCCTCCAGAAAGTAAGTTACAACAGCCATCTTTCTCCTAAACCCCTTTTCTAATATACAGTAGGTCGACCTGTTCCACCACCCCCACAAAGGGTAATGACTTCTCCTTCCCTCAAGCCCAAGGCCGAGGATGAAGTCGTCTCATCTCCAATCGGGCTTGACAAAGGTGACAATGAATCGTACTTTGCAGGACATGAAGCGTCTAGGAGTGCACGTCAGTCTATAGATCAAACCATAGGCGCATCTCCCGTATCATCTCCAGTGTTGGGGCCAGGTAGGCGGCAAAGCCACCCACCTCCTCCCCCTCCGTCGGCTCCCCCAGTACCATCATCATCTCAAGCCCGTCCCCCGCCTCCTCCCCCACCAACAGGCCCAATCTCCCGCAAATCTACGATGGATAGTAGAATGAGTGCACGCACGCCAACTCAGCCAGCAGGCAGTGATAGTGAGGAAGAAATAACAGAGTACGAAGGCGACTATGATACAGATATTGCATCCGGTGCCAAACACAAAGATGCCCTCAAAGCGCATGCGCGAGATTCTAGTGTAGACGAAGGCACACTAGCAGACTCTTTCAGCCCCCATTCACCAAGAAGCCCGGTAGAAACGAGGCCACCGATCCCACAAACTCCTTCGACATCTGCTCCCCGTTCCGCGCCACCACCTCCCCCACCTGGCCAACCTCCAAAGGCTGTACGAAAGTCGGTTGATATGCCGAGGATCCCACCACCACCGATCCCTGCTCCAACAATGTACATGCAAGATGATGATACCCGTGAACACGGACGTGAAGAAGGGTCTGATCCATACCGTTACGAGGGAGGACCTAATATTGTGTCCCAGGAGGACCGAGAACCTCAAATAAAAGAGACGGAGGAGGAGGGGTCGTACGACCAAGCACCTCAACACTCAATGCCGTCTCCCCAGCCTTCACGTCCATCCCGAGGCTCCGCTGATCTCTTAAGAGGACAAACCACAACGCGTAGGTCCATGGACGTTTCTCGACCCTCGATTGATCAAGGCTACATTGCAAACGATGTAGATCTTGCTTCTACTTCTCTCTGGTGGACTCAACCAAATACTCCACCTCCGGTATTCCAGGGCCGACGAGACGTCCTCTTTGAAATTGAAGAGGCATCTACGAACAAGCGAGGTGGTAAAGTCGCCGTATCAAAGGACGTTTACGTCCTATTTATGGACTATTCCCAAACCATTGTTTCCGTGCAATTTGATTCCAAAAACCCCGTCGATGTGGTACTAGAACAACGCCATGAACCACCACCGCCACGACTACGTCAAGATCAGCTCGAGGATGCCCACACCCAGTTCGGCGCTCGCATTTCCGAATCAATTGCCTCGAAACAAAACACCACCGTTGGCGACGGCACGCCCCACGCCCTAATCCAAGCACTCCTTACCCCATTCAAAGATGCTCTCCTCCCCGTCGGCGTTCGCAGCTATGGCGCTCTAGTCTACGCCAACCTCGCCAATGCATCCGTTCAGCAATTTGATGAGATCCGTCCCGGTGATATAATTACATTCCGCAACTGTCGTTTCCAAGGTCACCGCGGTACGATGCATCAGAAATATTCGTCCGAGGTAGGCAAACCAGATCACGCAGGAATCGTGTCCGATTGGGATGGAACGAAGAAAAAGGTACGAGCCTGGGAGCAAGGTAGGGAGAGCAAAAAGACCAAAGTAGAGAGTTACAAATTGGGGGATCTGAAGAGTGGTGAATGCCGTGTTTGGAGAGTCATGCCTCGTACATGGGTTGGTTGGGATGGAGACCACAAGGCCTAAGTTCTAAAACCAGAACCGGTCATCTATCTTTCAAATCAACCCAAACTCCAACGTTATACACTCACACGTTCTACATCTCTGTTTTTTTGCTCGAATATAGTCGAGTCAGCAACTTTTTTGAATTACGAAATTTGTTTGTGCAGGCAAAGGAAACGAAACTGGAATACCATGTAAATGAAATCGGAATCGGTATCCTTAATATTCATGAAAGTTATCTCGTTCCCAGCATTCGTCCGTTTTTCAATAGACAGCTTTTATTTTCGTCAAGCAGGATTGGTATTCCGCTTTTTGCCTATTTAGGAGCTATACACATTGCAAAGATTATCTACCTCACCTCCCCCCCAACTCCACTATACACAAGATACATAACACAACCCAAAATAAGAAATGATGCATTAATCCAAATGATCGCTTGCTCAAACAAATCATCTTCCCACGCCTGGTATTCGGGCCTTTGTGCCCTGATTTACAAACTCGGGTCATATAAGCAGTAGCTCCCCTGTAGCACCGCCCATATTATGCTGATAAGCCTGTTGTTGGTTCTGGCTAACGATATACTGGGTTTCCGGTGCGGTTCCTACCATATCACCGCCATGCACGCCGCCGCCACTTAGACTCATGGCTCCCATCTGGTCATTCCCTACTCCAGCAAAATAGACATCTGCAGCATTTACAGCGGCGCTGATGTCAGGTTTCTGCCCCATGTCAGGGTTTGGTGCCGCAGACTGTTTGTTCGGGTCAGTAGGGTCCTGGCTAGGCGATAGGAGGGTAGATAGCGGTATGTAGAATGGTGCATCGGAAGAGTCTTGGTATGTAGACTGCTGGAGGGCGGGACTTGGAGCAAGTCGTTTTGGTCTCGCGAGGCGGAACACCTGCTGAACGGGTTTGAGGTAGACGGTAGCAAGGGTACCGACATTGAGGCATAGCTCTTCGAGGGTCTTCGGGTCTAGTTTCTCCCTATCAGCTGTGATAGGTGGTTTTTCGCCCATGATGATCTTCCTGGCTGTTTCTGGATCAGTGGAGAGAAGACGCCAATACATGAACCCCCTGTCACGAAGATCGGGATCGTCAGTCTCCTCGGTGCACCATTTCAAAACCTGCGGGACAAGCTGTTGACCCTTTGTAGGACGTTGGATGAAAAGTTTGACAGTGGCCGTGAGGAGTGCCAGCTGCACTTCTACTGGTTCATCGTGGAAGGTAGCAAGGTAATCTTGTAGAAAAGCGTCGGAGTTATCGATTCTGTCCGCATACTGGCCAATGATCCATATGACAGCTGCCTTGGCTTCTGGCTCATCCAGCTCATCAATATTCTGGATGACAGTGCTGATGATCGACTCGTATTGGTTCGGATATTTTCTAAAGATGTTTCGTATCACAACCGTTGCTTCTTGCACGATATATGGAATTTTGGCGTTGACAAGTTCGAGCAATGTCTCGATACATTGTCTCGATGCAGATTCTATTTTGATCGCCAGCTTTCCGATCGCGCGCACAGCTTTTCGTACGAAATGAACATCGATCTCAGTAGCATACCTAGAGAAGAGTTAGAGAATGAGTTGTCAACATATATTCCGAGGGTCTACTCACTCTCGAAGCTCGGTCAAAACCACCGAGATATTGTCCTTCGAAGCCAGCATAAAGATCAACTCTAACTTGGTCACTTTGACATATATTGGGTCGTTATATTTGCAGAAAAACACCCGGATGTCATTCCGCAGCACTTCCGGCCGTTTCTGTAATATCAAAATCGCATTGCGCAGAGCCAGATACTGTACTTCTGGTCCCTTAGACAATAACGTGACAAGTGGTGGAGAAAGCTTCCGGGAGAGAGACGCGACTTGTTTTTCGTCGGCAATGTAGTTCATGAAGTAGAGCATTACACGAATACATGTCAAAACGACGGAGGAATTGGAATGTGAGAGACGTGGTGCGACTCGCTCGGCTAGAAGGAGCGCTTCCGAAGACTCTCGAGGAACATAAGACATCAATGCCTCGAGTATGTATGTTTGGCACCACCTGCAGCCGTGTTAGCCCATATCACCCATACACAGTATAAGGGAAACCGATCACGTACTCGGAGCAATCCGGCAAAATAGAAATGATCTTGGACGCATTGGTATAGTCAATTGTCAGGGTGATGGATTCACTCCTCTCCCACACGTCTACCAACGAGGCCAACGCACTCGAGACAACCGTTGGATTCTCATCTTGTAGCATATTATTCAACCGCTCGATCAAATCCGATGCCTCGACCAGCCTTCTATCATGGTCGTATAGTTTGGCAACTGCAAACGCAGCCGTTTTACGCACGTAGGGGTCTGAATCGGACATTAAGTGTTTCAATGGCTTGACGGTTGCCTCGACGAAGTCTCGCACGTGGATGTAGGATATCGTTCGCAGGGCGAGGGCTCGGATGAGTGGGTTGCTATCGCTCATATCCTATCTCGTAGTCAGCGTCTCTGCCACCAGATATAGCGAATGTAGCGGGCTGCCTTACATCGAGAAGAAGCGGCAACGCTTTCAGCGCTACCTCCGGTTTTGTTCGAGAGTAATTGACAAGAAATAGGAAACACCTGTCCCCCCACGTTAGTTTTATCCTTCTCCCAACTGACGCCCACGACAGACTCCGGCGTTACCTCCGAGTACGTACATTTTCTTTATCTCCAAACTCGGTATGGTCATGCAACCGATAACGTCCGGAAACAGACCGATCATATCGTTATTGCTCATGGTCATATTGGCGACAATCTTCTTCAGCGTAATCTTCTTTGCGGAATGGTTCTTGTCCTTCTTGCCACCGCCGTGCAGCTCCATGCGGAGCTCGCTGACCTTGCCCTGCTGAGTTTTAGCCTGCGGAACAAACGACCTGGCCGTTCCATACTGAAATGTGTTCATGATGCCGGTGGTGATAGTGACGGCGCACTACCGTCAAAAGGAAATGGATGTGTATAGGGGGGGGTGTTGGAGGGACACTCTGGGAGGTGAGGGCGTGAGGAGACCCGGGGACGACGAATAGCCTGGAGAGAGGGTATCGGCGGGCAAGAAGATATATAAGGAATGCAACGTACTCTCGCGAACAGCTTCGCATCGCCCCCGCCTGAGCTCATCTTCCTTGCGCGCCTAAGGCGAGAGCGGCTTGGGATGTCTGGTTGTTACTGGATGGACTGGAGGGCGGTTGGTCACATGTAGGTATGCCCCCCCTGGCTAAGTTGTGCTTGGGGAGTGGCAGCGGCAGGCTTCGATTGTACAAGATGGCGGTATCCGGGGCAGTCGGAGGTGGACTTGGTGTAAGGGAGGTTTGGTTCTTTTTGGCGTTCAGGAGATCGCAGGTCGAAGGGTGAAGGATTGCGCTGGAGCTCGGGAGTTGAAGTTGCGGACCTGGCGTCGGGGTGTGGAGGTACTTGCTTTTACTAACAAAA
>JANTQJ010000727.1:0-11289 GCA_032989685.1 Arthroderma sp. PD_2
CCAATCGGCTCTCCGATATTAAACTTGAGAAACTCCGCGTCTCAGAGCAGACTCACCTTGGTGATGATATCGCTCGGAGGAGTATGAGTGGACGCAATAGAAGCGCAACCCCGCGGGGAAGGAGGTCTTCGAGCGTCAGGCCGGATGTTCCCCGCGAGAAGTCTATACGGCCAAGTCCAAAGCCTGGGACTACCCGCATACCCAAGCATATGGTTGCTCCCCGCGCTCTCGATGACCTTGGGTATGAATTTGAGGAATATGTAAGTCACTTTTCTCTTTAGGATATATATGTATAAATTAGATGGAGAGCTAACCCGGTATTTTAGGAGGAGGATATCTTGATCTATAAGATACTCACAGATGATCGTATCCATGAGCTAGTCGAGTATAGCAAAGTGATGCGACAGGGAGGTACGTACCATCTGTCTCTTGTACTCTCCAGTGAACCAGAAAACTGACCCTATCTTCATAGTACCTACAACCAAGAGGACCAAGGAGAAGGAGACGGTGATCGTTGGAGCCAAAGACACCCCCGACACTGTGGAACGTCGTCAGTCTGTGTCAAGACGGAGAGCCAGGACCCCTTCTCCGCCCATGGAAGTAATACGACCAGTGAGAACGTACTCTCCATCTCCATCTCCACGCCCCCGACCTAGACCAAGACATGTCCGTCGACGGTCGTCTCCCATCCGCGTTCTGGAAGTAGAGGATGACCACCCAGAACGACTGCTGGTCCCTTACCGCAACCGTCCGTCTGAGCGTGAAATCAGAGAGCAGATGAGGGTAATGGCAGCCATAGAAGGACCTCCACCAGAGGTAGTTGTCAGGAGAGATCATAAAGGTATGTCTCAATCCGGTATTTTTTTTCTCTGCCCAACACAACTTCGTATAGCTAACGAGTGTCTTCCCTTTTAGCCCCAACTCCCCGACTGCTTCGTGCCATGATGGCAACCCTCACTTGATGCCACTTCATATAACATGTCCATCTCTCCCACGAGATAAGAGGCCCTGGCGGTTCATTATCTTGTCACCATCTCACCGCCCATATTTCAGCCATCTAACCGTCCCATGGAATCTTGGTATATTTCACACTCCCTTTTCTCTTGTATTTCTTTTGTTGTTTCCTGGAGTTCCTAGGATGATGCCTGTACATGAATTGTTTGCTTTGAATGGATGTTTTTTGGTGGATCTGCAGCATAACAGTGACGAGTCAGGTTCGTGTCAACGTAAATAGACCATGTATAATAACCTGATCTGAATAATATGATAATGATCCAAAACATGTCTTCTTCCTATGATACAGAAGCAAAGAAGCAAAGAAGCAAAGAAGTTGTGACCTGGAGCCTCAGCTTAGTCATCCCCTTTTTGCTGACGCATGCGCAAGTTTAGCTGTTTGTTTTATGATGAACTTGAACTCTCGAAGCAACTCCGACTTGAGCTTGACAACCATCTTCGTTTCATCTGACTATCCGCTCGCAGACAGCAGATACTCCCCTTCTTCGATAGAAACAGTACGCAGCTGGAGAGAACGCCGCAGTCATGGATAAAGTCCAAGCTTTTGGGAAGAACTTCACGTACGCTCTATCAGAACTGCCCCCCCAGAAGCCCTAGAGTTGTATCCATCTGCAACGAGGCGCAACATCGTTATGGCTAACGATAGCTTCTATACTGTTTCTGTGTCTGTATATCTCTTTAATAGCTAATTTTAATGGTTCTCCTAGTGCCACCTTCACCCCCTTTGCCGCGCGGACACAGCAGTATGTGAAGGAGCAGCTTGGCCAAGCTGACGAGAGGGTAGTACATCGCACCGTCCACCAAACCAGAGCCTCTTTCTATATAAATGAACAATACACTGATATATTTTGTCGGCGCATTGCCGTTTTGATATACTAGACTCAACTTCCAAATGATTACCTCGAGCTTGAGAAGCGAGTCGATGCTCTAAAATCCGTCCACCAGAAGCTCCTCCAGGTCACGTATGTTTGAGCATATGACTTGCTATATACATCCCGTGCGATACACATGTACTCAACAAGCTAACCATGTTCGGGGCCCCCCTTTGCAGTTCTCAATACTCGAATGAGGCTTATGATTATCCACCAAACATTCGCGAATCGTTCAACGATCTAGGCCGCACCATTAGCGAGAAAGTTCAGCTTCTCTCCCAAGCTTCCTCTCCGGGAGAGGCTCAGTCTGCCCTGACCGCACCACCTTCCGCGAAACCTCAGCCAAAGACGTTCAGCCATGCTGTTGCCCGCGCCGCCCTTGCCAGCTCGCATGTCATCGTCGAAGCCAACACTCCCGGCACCGAGGACCAATTGGCAGTTGGCCTAGAGAAGTTCGCCCTTGCATCTGAGAAGATCGGAGAGGCACGGTTGGCTCAGGATGCTCAGATCCAGTCTCGCTTCCTTGCTGGCTGGAACACTACCCTCAACACAAACCTCATGTTCGCTACAAAGGCCAGAAGGAATGTGGAGAACTCAAGGCTGATGCTTGACTCGACCAAGGCGGCCAAGGGAGCCACCAAGGATATGGACCATTTGAGCGAGGATTCTCGTGCGGAGATCGAACAGGCAGAGGATGAATTCGTCGGACAGACCGAGGAAGCCGTTGGTGTAATGAAGAATGTAAGTGACAACATCCGGGCCCCCCGATTACCCATGTTACCGTCTAACTTCAATTATAGGTCATCGACACTCCCGAGCCACTGCGAAACTTGGCAGATTTGATCGCTGCCCAGCTTGAGTATCACAAGAAGGCCTATGAGATCCTCAGTGAACTTGGCCCCATTGTTGACGGCCTGCAGGTCGAGCAAGAGGTATGAGCTTAGATCTTTTGTTATATCTGCCAGCTGTATATGTAACAATATACTTAAACGGTACGACTCGAAATAGGCAAACTACCGCAAGAGTCGAGAAGGCGCGTAAATATGTCTACAACCCCCATCGTTTACACCCTGCCAGTCCATACCACAATCGCTTCGCCAGACCCATGCCTTATTCGGCAGACGTATGGGGTACAAGTGGTTCTACAACAGGAAGAGGCTCCAGATATTCACCCTCGACCAACGCGGAGGCACTTTTAAATCCTTATCTTTATGTTATCTACTTCTCCAAACCAGTCGGTTAGATAATTGCTGCAAACCCCTTGTCTCTATCTCGATATTACGGGGTACCCTCTGCTGTCCTTGTTTGGAATCGTAGCTCTCTGCCTGTATACGTGCTGTACCCTGCTTTGCCTATCACTATCCATGTTTCGATCCCAAGTTCATTCTTCCCCTGTCTTTTTATCACCCCCTTTTTTTTGGCCCCCTTTATTTTATCATTTCTATTTGTATTAAATGCTCCACATCTCAATTTCACTGAATGAACAGTAATCGTTCTATGCCAATATCAGGCATGCAAAAGAGTCGGTGATATCTACTCCGCAGCTCGGCATAGGTTCTCCGTATAGCCGGCATTCTACACCCCTTTCCCGCCTTCATCCGCACTATATATGGAAATTATAGTGTGGCATCCCTTATCTAGTACATCTTAATTCTCCTCAGAAGTACATCTAAACAAGGTCTAGGTCTCATAGACTCCAAGCACTTTCGTATCTCTACTATCTATACTAGCATATGATAGTATACCCCTCCCGTCTATGTCCTTGTTGAGTACACATTTATACTCCATATCGAGGGGGCTCGAGATGTGTAAGCTCCAGGTTATACGGGCAGCACTAAACAGAACTTAGTATAGACCAAAAGTATATCACTCGCACTTCGGTATAGGCTTCCTCCTGAGATAAATGCAGTGATCGCGTCCTATTTAATCTCTCCACATGCTCTACTATGACGATGAGGAGCAAGAATCCAAGAAGACTAGGTTTCCATACAAGTAAATATAAAATACCTACTTCTGTGCGCAAGGAAAAGATGCATCTTCTTCAAATCTCAGGAAATCTGTCTGTTCCGATAGACATTTGGGTTGCATAAGTTCAATTTACTCTTAAAATATTTTGTGACAAGAAATATGTACGATAAAGCAGACAACGCCTCTCTGCTCAAGGATGCAGATACCTGTCTCCTAAAGTATGGTTCCGAGTTCCTACCCGAGGTGGTGACGCGGACGGAAAACATATATTTCTGGACAGCATCTGGCAAGAAGGTGCTAGACTGGACATCCGGGCAAATGTCCTGTCTAATTGGACATGGCCATCCGGAAATCGTCGACACAATTACCAAACATGCCACTGGACTTGATCATGTGTATAGCAGCATGGTATCTCCACCGGTGATCGAATTAGGGAAACAGTTAACAGCCGCCTTGCCAGATGGTTTGGATAAAGCTATCTTTTTAAGCACCGGAAGTGAAAGCAATGAGTGTGCTATCAAGCTAGCGAAGGTGGTAACCGGGAAGTTTGAGATTGTGGGGTTGGCCGCGAGTTGGCATGGTATGACATTTGGGTCAAATGGAGCTCAATATTGGAATGGTCGAGCTGGTTATGGGCCAACGGTTGGTTACATGTCCTTATTCCCCCTTTTGTTTGCCCTCCTTCTAACGGCCACGAAAAAAAAGATGCCAGGAAATCTCATGCTGCCTGCACCGGATGACTACCGTTCCATATTCCGCTTCCCAGACGGCTCGTATGATTGGAAAACTGAGTTGGACTACGGTTGGTCACTAGTTGATAAGCAATCCTGTGGATCTTTGGCGGCTGTAATCATGGAACCGATTCTCTCATCCGGGGGTATGATGACATTGCCAGAAGGATACATGAAAGCCATGAAAGCGCATTGCGAAGCGCGAGGGATGCTTTTGATTATTGATGAAGCCCAAACTGGCATGGGACGCTGTGGAGATCTCATCGCTTCAAACCATGATGGAGTTGTCCCGGACATTCTGACTCTAAGCAAGACCTTGGGAAATGGCCTCCCGCTCGCAGCGACGATAACCAACAACCGAATCTCAGATCAGGCCGACAGGGCTGGCTTCCTATTCTATACTACCCACGTCAACGACCCACTCCCTGCTGCTGTTGGCCTCAAAGTACTCCAGATTATCCAGCGGGACAACCTCGTTGCAAGAGCAGCCCTGCTTGGAAAGGCTTTGCATGCGGGTTTGAGCCGCCTGATGTCTCGATATGGCTGCATTGGTAAGGTGCGTGGGCGTGGACTAATGGCCGGAGTTGAGATTGTTTCGGACCGTAAAACCAAACAGGCAGACACTGACTTGGGGAAGCGCCTTTCTGAGCGAGCCTTCGAGCTAGGTGTCTCTGCCATGCTTTCCTCGCAGGGTAGCTTCTATGGGTGTCTGAGAATTGCGCCACCTATTGTACTCACCGAGGAGCAACTGGAAGAGGGGTTGAGGATTCTTGAGGAAGCGTTTAGGACCACAGATGGTTCAAAGCCGCTGTATCGTAGCTAATAGCTAATCGTCATGCACATCTATTCAACGCCCGTGAAAGGTTGAGCACAAAATGTCAGAGTGTTTCCTTTCATAAGCGTCACGAGAAGCTTAACGTGTTGATGGGAAAGGGAGATTCGACCGATCAGGGGCGAAATGTATACATCGATTTGATCCAAATAATTACAGATGTTTTCCTTGAAAATATTCATGGATATGTCTTTGTGCGTTTCTTGTAAATATGCATACCGTTGGGCTGGAGAGGAGTTTCATCCCCGACCATTTCTGTAAGACTTAGTCGCTCTATGCTAGAGCTCGTTGTACGCGCCGTACTAGTTTGGGCCCAGCCTGTCTCTTCGGATACCACTGAATCTGCTCGCGGCTGGTGCATTCTTGTCATCGGTACTGACCGCGCATACCTGACGTCCCCTTCGATCCGATCTGGGTCCACGAAATCCGGCAGTTCGGTGGAGGACGATTTTGACATCGAGACCAATGTTCGCAACACCGCAAACTCCAATTTCAACTTAATGCTGTATACGAAAGGTTTGAGCGACTCGTGGGCGACCCACCAATCCAGGTACACAAAGGTCACGAGCGTCATGTCCATGATAATTATGGCAACGTTCATCGCGATAAGCCGGTATAGCTCCTTTCGGCGAGCTTTCGCAGAGACAAAATTTAGCAGTCCCGCAGCGAGGTATAGGTAGAGCCCAGAAAGAATGAATTGCTGCACCGAAAACCCAGTCAACTGTATCTTTTCCATTACATGATATGCTCTGACAAACGTGGGCTGAGCCTTATTGCTGACTGTAGCTCCATATCCAGTGACAATATCCGGAATGTGAAAGAAGATGGCACTAAGAATTATCATCGCCAAAACAAGTCGTAGGCCTAGTCGGTTGTGTAGGACCATGTGGAGTCGCGAATAGAGGACGAGGGCTTGTCCAGTAATCATGAAACACCAACCGATGTTGGCAAAGGTGAAGGCTATCACAGGCGGTAACTCCATATAGTAAAACAACAACAAAAATATTGCTTCTGTCATTGCTCCTGGCACCGTTGCCAGAAAGAGACTCCAGAAGTATAGGCCTTCAAATTTTTGGAAAGTAAGAAAGATAAGTAGGACGAGCTCCAAGCAATTGTAAATAGCTACCGCGAGGATGGCCGTGAAAAGGATGCGAATAGACAAAGGACTGGCGCGAAACTCCCCAGGACCGAGGTCAAAGGCGACAGAAGGAGCGGGGGGGCCATCGTAAGGATATGAGAACATGCAGAGCTGGGAAGCCAGGCACAAAATCATATATATCAGGAGAGTCCAAGCAAGTGGCAGCTGGTAGAGAGGCGGAAGGTCATGAGCGAAGGAATAATCTGGGGTATATTTTGGCTGTGACGGCCGAAATGGTCAGGGGGGGAAGCAACTGGATCATTTGAAGAGAGCGCAAAATTGCTTGTCGCAGAGACGATTCAGTCAATCTTGAAGATGAAAAGGACAAGGGCGTTTGAGGTTTCCTGGATTGAACGTCATCGCTCATATCGGTGAAGCTAATTAGCTAATTAGCTGCTAGGCTGAGCCAAGTCGCCGTAGCCATGGATCCATGCCATGGAGCAGAGGCCGAGACAAGATTGCCATTTTAGCCACAGAGGAACACAAGTAACATGGCTACTTGCTCTTCATATTAGCGTTGTCGGCTGCTAAACTGCCATGCCTTTTTGACAACTTCCAGATGTTTCGTGATGATAGAGCTCTTGGACGAGATAGAAAAGCGAGTCCGGATATTAACAGTCCCCGTTAATAAGCGGCTATCGGACACTTGCCGGAGTGGAGGAGCAACGGCGGGGCATTTATAACTCGACTCTACGTATATAGGGGGGGAGGTCAGCATCAACAGTAAGGAACTGGCGACAAAATATCAGTTAAAAAGCCATTCCAACTTCCTTTCGCCTTGCGTACGAGCATTGTCATAGAACGCTTACGAAGTAGCATCTTGCCGAATCACCGATAACCATCACCATGACGATTTGCCGCGTAACCCTGTTCAAGATCCCCAAGGAGGAGGATCGCAAATCTGTCCTTGCTTTGTATAGCACAATGCAGAAGGATGCTCAAAAGGTAAGCAGGTACAATGAAGCTTCTGGCTGCTGGGGGATCTCCAGCTCCAGCTCCTAGAGCGCGGGAGACCTTCATCATGGTACCGACAAGAGGAGATCGAAAAAAACGGCTAGCTGGAGGCGAAGAGCTGGATCGCGACTGCAATCACAATATAGCAATGGCTAACTAAATCTGAATGTTGCTAGGATGGTGCTCCCTATATCCTCTCCGTAAAGGCCGGACAGACCTTCGAGGACCAACGTCGTCAAGGCTATAACCTCGCTATCGTGTCCGAGTTTGCTTCTGAGGCTGACATGCAATTCTACGACAACGAGTGCAAGGCTCATGCCGCTTTGAAGGCCGTTGCAAAGCCAGTGCTGGAGGGCATCATGATGACATACTTCGAGCCAATCGAAACCTCTAGCTAGGACGATCAGAGAAGACTCGCACCGCTAGAAAGAGGATGACACCTACTATTAATGCTGGAACGGATGAATGCTAGAGCTAGAGGCTATTTTGATTCGGAGGATATGTGTCTAAAACTGCTTCTTGATTCAAGATTCGGTAGACGTTTCTCAGCTCTCGGTCGTCTCTTTTCAAGGAGACTCAAAGATAATGTGAGGCATGTTTGTATTGGGAGATTAACTATATAATATCATTAACTTCAAAAGTACCTACCGTATTCAACCTGTATTCAACATGAGATTCCTCTTCATAGAGATGTCTTGACTGAGTGCTGTTTACTTCGTACTTCCATTACTTTTGTTCTCGATAAAGATGTATTTGATTACATAATCACGTCTTCCATGATGGAGCTTCACCTTTGACGTTCAACTTGCAGGCTGCGTCAAGCATCGAGAAACCATCGCTGCCTGTCCGTTCAGCTCATACAGGATATATCTTCATACATACAGACATAGTCTGCTTGCTTCTACTCGCGACTTTGGGGCCCTTGCTTACGCCTTCTCCACGGGACTCCGACCAGCTTCCGCCTTGAAACTAAGGAGCATCTCCAACTGCAGACGGATGAATTGAGATTGAGACACATACATTAGGAAAAATGGCTAGCGGGTAACGGTCATCATATCTACGTTTTGCAAGATCGATGCGCTAACTCTGTGATTTGCGGTTTCGTTCGTGTAGTTGGAGTATAATCATCGGACTCGTCTTCGTCACCCTCGCAAACTCGCTGGCATGGGTATTCAGTCCAAAGGGAGAGACTAGACCGTCAGTACTTTGCCCAGCGTCCCTTTTGCTCCATATTTGTCTCCCGGCGAAGACCTTTCTCCGTGCAAGCGTCTATGTACAGGACCTAGGGGGCTGTCTTATCGCTAGGCAACAGTTACAGGTCATTCTCGACTTTGAACAGCCCGGCTAATGTTTTTAATCGAGATATAGGGTATGGCGAAGCTCGCTGATTCTCGCATTCACATTCTGCTATCTAATGTGGGGTATGTCATTTCTCCTACTTCAAAATTGTTATCCCGGATATGCTACAGATTATCAGGCTAACGTCTCTCCTTCTTACGTATAGCGGTAACATTCCTTGCACAACTACATCCATTATTCGAGCCAAAGAGCAGCGATAGGAGACCTCACCATGGAAATTGAACGATGAACAAACGCGGGTATCGAGATGTTGATATTTCTTTCTATTCCTTGGGTTTTCTTTCAGCGCTTATACTTCTCACCTACTTCCGCATACCTTTCCTACGGGGATCTGTAGCATTATATATCACTGGGTAATATCGTTTTCTTCTATGGGTATCTTTCGTATATTTGAACCTGATAACCCCAGTCGTCACATTTGTTAAGAGTTCACATCTTGCAAAGGACTTTCCGCCCCTTTTTTGCATCCTCATTCTATTGAATTTCGGTATTCTGGTTCAAGAGGTAGTCAATACATTTTTACATCACAGCCCAACAAGGCTTAGAAGGCATCTCTCCACCGCCCATCTCGCCAACTGACCGCCAAGAGTCATAGCAATTGCATATGTATAGCCGCAATCTAGAAGGATAAGCAGAGCCTCGATATTATTTAGCAGCACAAGGTGGGTATTCGTAATTGATAGAAGTAACGATGACCAAGGCTGGGAGACGGCAGATACTGCACTGTGGACGACCGAATCAAGGTATTGCGATGAAGATGATACGGTGGTTAGGGTAGGGGGTGTAGCTCCCTCACTACCACCCGGAGAAAATGGAGTACCAGAATCGGCGGAGTTCGCGCCTGACGAATCTGCCCCCCATATAACTAGAAGTATTGGAAATAGCTTGGTGCAACTGCTAACCAGGAGTGCTGTGCTTATTGCATTTCGGCTCGCGAGGGCCGGAGGAGGGATTGGCCGTATCTGCGGAGGTGCTGTGGATGACCTTCGAAGAGGAGGCGGAAAATCTGACTCAACGGTCAACATGGGCAGAGGGGTAGAAGAAGGAGCAAATTGTTGGGGCCCTGCGCCGACTGTGTCACTACCAGAGGATGAGCGGCTTAGATTTGTAGGGTTTGGTCCTCCTATTGAATTGGGGTTCGGTGGAATCTGATTAACCATGCCATTCCCGGCTACGGTAATGTCAGCTGGCGATGGCATAACAGTATTCACGCCCCGCGGAGTGTCATGGCTCTGAGATTGCGCCGCTGGCTTCAGGACGAGTATGGTAGCCAGGAACCGAACGGCCATGTGATGCGCGAGGGTTGCGAGGGCGTTCAGCGTAAGGAAGAAGAGATATTGAACTATTATCGGCGTCTTCCCAAGGGGCGATGCAGCGATGGCAGAGGACTTCTCGATTCGCGCCCATGAGAGGTATACGTCAAAAAGTAGGATGAGGATTCCGAGACGGATAATCGAGCGCTGCAAACAAGTCCAGAAGTCAGTACCTCCCTGTTCAATAGCGAAACTGACCAGTTGTCCTTACATCGAATTTGTCGTCATCTCTCCCAAGCCTGTTGAAGAGCAAGTGCCTGTAAACCTATCGTCGAGCGGAATTAGCGCACCGAACCACTGCGATAACAGATGAAATACGGTATTACCTGCGGCTTAATCAAGACAAGATCGATGAAGAGCACAACGAAGTCATGCTCAACGTATTTATCCGCAAACCGTTGACATCGTGGGCATTGCGTCAGACGGACTCCCTTGCCCAACGCACGATCATCCGCCTTGCTGTATGACGTGTAGAGGTGGGAAACGGGGTAACAACATTCTATGCATATTGGCATTGTTCTTTCAACTCTTCATCTTCAACAGGCATGGTATAAGTATCTCACGTCCTTGAGGATCTTTGGCTTCTCTGCTTTCTGTTCGCCCATTTTTTTTAACAACTTTCGTGGATAAGATGGAGGTGGTCCGTGCGCGTCCCAGAAATGTTTAAATTATTTAAGCTTCATTTTCCATGTAAATAATTATTAAATGCACCTCTATATTGACCAGAAATTTGACAGATTCTCCCTATATTTTAGTCGACTTCCTTTTTATCATCAGCCCAGCTGGGTTTGATTGAGCGACAGACAGCTTCATAATCCTCGAAAAGTTGCTCGTTCTCTGGGACGTTGTTGGTAGTCCAGAACATCGTCCAGTTTGAATCCGGAAGCTTCCATGTCCCTCTCGATCTTTCAAAGTACCACTTATTCACTGGGTTATTCTTTCTGCTTCGCCAGCAGACCCCCTTAGGGAAACAGGTTCGGACCATCGCGTTAAAAACAATATCAGCAACGCCGCCTGTTCCTTGGCTCTTCTTCAAAACAGCAAATTTGTCTAGATAAGGGACCATTCTTGATATGCTCTCGGGACTCCCGTCGTCTGGGACACCCGG
>JANTQJ010000728.1:0-11281 GCA_032989685.1 Arthroderma sp. PD_2
TTCCACGATGGTCGGTGCTGGAAATATTGTGTTGCATGTTAGCAAAGTGTATATAGGACGATATGGCGAGGTGTTTCGCTGGATGCTAGGGGAAGCCGCACCTTGCCTATATGCTCCGGCTCAAAGAGTTGCAAGTCAGCCCACCGGCAGCCCATTTTATTGGATCGGAGTGCCCGCTTCATTATGATAGCTCGAGTGATATTATATATAAACACGGTCATACTCAGCACAGACTTACCTGCCAGAATCGGCGAACATAACCCTTGATGTACCCGGCAACTCGCTGGTCTGTCTGCGTATTAGCACAATCTCCCTTGCACCAGCGTTGCTGCCCGCGGTCTATCCAGACGGAATTGTGTAGACTTGCTTGGATACTCGGTCCTTTCATACCATAATGTGGTGGTGGTTTCCAGATCAGACTCCTAAACAGTTTCCAGACATCAGCACCATCCACATAGCTAGATAAGATACAAAAGTGCACCGGCTGGCTCATCATTTCCTCTCAAGGAAAAGGAGAAAGATCAATAGAGGGCATGTTTGACGAACCCGTAACCAAATACCCAGAGGTCTCCGGCCGGGAAGTGGCTCTTCCACGAGGCCAGTTCTGTAGATGTCATCGTGAGTCGGGAGGTTTGCTGTCGCTCTTCTCCTGGATATAAATATATATATACCCCGGACGCCACTCAACTCAATAACTCGATAGCTAGCGAAGGTATTCCATATATCGTGGCTTGTGTCAGCTGCATCACCGTTCCTTATCTGATCTCTGAAAAGTCGCTCGGAGATGGGAACATCGTTCTTCCATCAAAGCCTCCAAAAGATCCTGGGCGGGCGAAAGTTGCAAGGCTCGCGAACAGGCTGTCCAATGGACGGGTTAGCCCAGGCGAGAGAAATCAACGGTTAGAGAGAAGTTTGGGCATTGCTGGGCTAACTTGCGTATTCTGCGCCTTGCTCTGTGAGTTTTATATCTACCTCAAGTTAACTAGCCCAGTTATTTACTTCAGCGGCGAAAAAGGCTGAGATCACATGGTGAATGGATGGCTGATATAAATAATCCCAAGAATAACTTGCCTTCAAGGCCTCATCGTCCCTTTGTTCTAGAATTCAACTCCAGAGCTTGCTTAATATCCGTCTCCCTCCCTCCTCTACTGGTTTGAATATTCGGCTGGTGCCTCAAAATTGAATCGACGAGTGCGGGGCAGATCTGGGGGCTTTGCATGAGCTTTCTGTGACTTTGGGTAAAGGGATATACCAACGGTATATAAATAAACTAGACGGCGGAGCCGGTGCACAAATATAACATTCAACGGCAAATAGCAATGGCTTACAGGGGAGCGTACAACCCAGATGCGCTACCAGCGTGAGTCGCTTCACATCCATCTTTCCGCAACATTCTACGTTATGGCCGAGAGTTGGTTTGCTAACGTACCAATGCTCTGATATTAGACACGCAGAGCCTGAGCAGGTTCGTTCAGCCGGCCCTCTATTGACTAAAAATACAGATTGCTAAACTCCGCTGCTGGGTACTCGTATAGGTAGCTCAAATGCTCGGTGCAATGAATCCATCACAAGCACAACGGCCCGCGCAGACCCAAAGGCCCCAAGGTATTCCGGAACAGCATTCACAGCGTCGTCCCTCTGCAACTCAATCATTCCAACCCCCACGACAACCAGGCGGAGGACGATATGACTACCCAGCGTCAACGAACGCCCCGGCCCGAGCTGATCCATATTACAATCAAAGCGCAAACCCGTCTATAGCAAATCGTCTTCACTCTCCTCCCCCTCAACACTATGGCTTTGGCCCTCGACCTGTTCAGCCGGCTCAAAATCGGCCTCCGCCTTCGTCATACCCCCCACGAACACCCCTACCTCCAAGTGCCGGCGGCGCGGGTGCGGCAATGCCTGCCTCAAACGAACCACACGATCTATTCCCTCTATTTCGTGCCGCCAACGCGTCTAATTCAGGGTCTCTCAGTGCTTCAGAGCTAGGCTCTGCGCTAGTGAATGGGGATTACACGTCGTTCAATCGGGATACGGTCACAATGATGATACGTATGTTTGACCGGGATGGCAACGGCACAGTAGGTTTCGACGAGTTCGTTGCACTCTGGAGATTCTTAGCTGCGTGGAGAGGGCTTTTTGACCGCTTTGACGAAGATAGGAGCGGTCGTATCAGTTTTCAAGAATTTAGCAACGCCCTGGTGGCATTTGGCTACAAGTTAAGCCACACATTTGTCCAGACCCTATTCACGACATTTGAAAGCAAGGGGCAACGGGGTGTTACCTTGGTTCCTGGCCGGAATGATGGCATGAGCTTTGATCTCTTTGTGCAGGCGTGTATCACGTTGAAGCGAATGACTGATGTTTTTAAGAGATACGATGATGATCGGGATGGATATATAACACTTAGTTTTGAAGAATTTTTAACAGGTATGTGGTTTGTTCTGCCCTTGTATCTTACTTATGCTACCTTGTGTATATATGATTTGCGCAACTAACAAACGCTCTAGAGATTTTACCACTTCGAGAATAATGACTTGGACAATCATGAAACAAAAGACACTTCGGGTTGTACAACCGCTCGCATCATAATATAAATCTTCGCTACATAACATCTACATGGGTAGATGAATCATATTTCCCATTATACCATATGTTATGACCCCATAATAAACAGCTAAATAGATTAATAGGATGCGGCCATATGGAAATAATAGAAACTGAGTGTCTCAAGGGGCGAGGTTTGGGCTTGAGGACGCTCAATTCTCTTTATAAAAAGTATATGGGAGTAGAAAGGTATAGAATTTGCATTAATTGTAACGCCGGATCGTCTCGAGAATATTAATTATGTACATAACATCAAGCGTAGCTCATAAGCATTGTCGCGGATAACTTGAGAGCCCAGCTCAATATAGGGAGGGAAAATATAGCTGAAAGCAAGTAGTCTATACCCCAAAATAAATGGCGCAGACCAACACATGCAAAATATCGAACAAATGGACGGGGAATCAAAATGGCATAAAGGGATCGTCTCTGGACTTTAATCTGATCCTGCTTATCTGAGCCAGATCATCTTGGCCTGCTACCTGGCCATTCGGTTTGCTGTTCTGCGGGTTTCTTTGCAGCTTCAATACGTGCTAGTCTAGCACGCTCTTGTTCCTCCAGTCCTGTCTTGGTTACCTCGTGGCTTTGGTTAAGCACCTTTTCTCGGACAAAGAAGCTGAAAACGCAACCCACGGCACCCAATGCGGTGTAGAACAGCCAGGCACGTTTAAGCGCATTTGTGTATTCATTCAGCACAACATCTTTCTGGGACTGTGTCAATTGATCCATCAGATCAATATTTGCCCCAGCAATGCTTCCAAGGAACTGGGGTGCTAGTTCTGGGCCCAAAACCTCGGTTAACAGTGCCTCCTTACCATTGATGATGTTCTGGTATACCACGCTACCAAGCACGATGGACGATGAGGTGGCGAGCTGGCGCATGAAGCCAAAAGTCGAGGTGGCTCCCGAGACATCACCAGCCGGCATATTGTTTTGGATAGCAATAAGGGGTGCTTGGAAGTTGGGGCCGATACCAATACCAGATATTAGCTGATATATGATGAGTCGTGGCCAAGAAGTGTATGCCTTGAAATCCAGAAACAAGCCATATCCTAATGTTGTAACCAGCATGCTAATCCGCATAATCCAGACATATTTGCCAGTATTTCGAATGAACATTCCTGTTAACATGGCAACAACAGACAGGCCCATAACCTGAGGCAGAATGTAAACGCCACTAAGAGTTGGACCGACGCCTAGGACAATCTGGAAATAGATCGGAAGGAAGTATGCTCCAGAGATAAAAAGGGATGCATGTACCCAGTTGACGCCGAGAATCAGGATATTGTTCAGGCCATCAAAGACTGCAGGAGGCATAATCGGGTACTTCGCGTAATATCGCTCGATAACACCAAATATCCCCAGTGTGGCAATGCCAGCGAGAATTAGGCCGATAGTCGTCGGAGAGTTCCATGGGAAGCTGACACCACCAAATTCCAGGCCAAACAATAGCATGACAGTTCCCCCGACAATAGTCACCGTACCCAGCCAGTCAATAACACGTAATCCAGCGAGAAGCGGTGTTTTGGGCGACTCGATCTTCAAGAAGAAGAAGAGAATAACAAAGCAAATACCACCAACGGGCACTAGCTCGAGTGGTTAGGTTAGCATACGTAAAACAAGTTGACATGGCCCCATTCTCTCTTCGTGTTCGCAAAAATAGGTGAAATACGCACAGTTAATGTAAAAGCACCAGCGCCAGGAAGTGTTCTGCGTCAAAAGCCCTCCTATCACGGGTCCGAGGGCCCCGGCAACAGCCCATGTGGCCCCGAATAATGCATAGTAAACAGGGCGCTCTCTAGAATTATATGGATTAGCGTAGTCCCACTCGCGCTTGGCCATGAGAGGATCATAAACGCACCTTGCACTGAATAGATCACTGACACAAATTTGTCCTAAAATAATTAAGCCACCTCCACCAACGCCTTGAACACCTCTTCCAATTAGGAAAAGAGCCAGGCCAGGTGCAATTCCACAAAGTAAACTTCCAATAAGGAATAGTACATTGGCAGCTAGGATGAGAACTTTGCGGCCCCATATGTCACTGAGTTTTCCCCAAAGGGGCACACACGAAGCATTAGCAAGTAGGTAAGATGAGGCCATCCAGGTATAGCCACTCTCATTGGCGTCGAATACTTTTGATATCGTAGGAAGAGAGGTGGAAATAATAGTCTAGAGGAGTCCGTAAGAAAATTGGTACCGACATAGTTAGAAAGAAAAACCAAGGAGAAACTAACCATATCCAGAGCAGCAAGAAACAGAGCCATCTAAATCAAATAAAAGAGGTTAGCTAATCCTCGTTTTCGAACAGATATATTAGTTTCATAGAGCCTTACACATAAAGCCGTCATTATAATAACGATCTCCTTTCTACTCAATTTGCTCGGAGGGGCTTCTGATGGTGGGTCTGCTTTTTCCGCATCATGATCCTCGTACGGCGGAGGCACGATCGTGTCTTGACTCCCATTCCGTGATGCGGAGAGCACTGGAAGTGGTGATACTGGGTCCACATCTGGGTATTTGAAGTATGATAATCGTTTGTTCGGTTCTGCATATGGAAATACATCACTCTCTGGATTGAACGGGAAGTCTGGAAATGTGAAGCTCATCGGGCGTTGAGCCCTGGGCCCCATGCTGACAGGCCGGAGAGTCCGTCTCCGCTCGACTGCGCGTGTCATAATTGAGCAAGCAAAGGTCACGATATAAAAGAGGGCTTCCTTGACAAGCAACAATGAAGATGGCCAGGAAGGAGTGCCGGTCGGAATGGCACCTAATAAAGTCTATCCCAGCAGCAGAGGGGAGGCTTGGTGCGATGTTGATTAATAAAAGGATAGATATCGACGACGTTCTGGCCTGCAGGATATCACCAGAGATTAAAGCAAAGTGGCACTTGACTGATGGTGAAAGAGAAAGTCGGGAACCCGGCGGGATATATATTGTTTGAGCAAAGTTCGGAGACCGGTCACCAGTCCTAGCGAGTTGGTCAAAGAAGAGTTTGAAGAGAGATCATATATATAGCGTGTCTCTTCTTAAATATATGATAAGAATAGAACATGCGAATGTGATGTTTCGCTGCCATGTGGTAAACTCAAGCATATCCACGGAGCATTTCCCCCATCCAAGCGAAGGGCTTTCCGGTTCCATAGCGATAGCCACCTTCTAGGTCATGGGTATAAGAGGAAGCTAAGACAAGCTAGTTTGAAAAGCTACTTGACGCGAAGGACAAGGAGCATTCCTGCATGAGGAAATCATTCATCGCAGCTTTTCGTGACGTGACGAACCCTTGGCCCTCTGCTATGAATGTCTGTTCGCTCATACTCTTTGCCGCGTTATAACGTGGGAATAGAAGGCTCTGTCCCATCACACGCTATCCCTAGCTACCACAAAGGCTAGATGGGATGAATCATCTAAAGATAATGGTGGGAAGTGTCATAGACACATCAGATACCTCCGGCTTATACCTGAGGCGACTGCAACGAAGTTCGAAGATGGTATTTCCTGCCGAGCAAACAAAAGTAAAGTTGGATGTAATAGCCAAACATAAGCTCGCATCAGGCGTATCTCGCTTGGGTCCATCCGTGTTGCTGCTGAGATTGGCCCAGCTCGTTGTTGAAGAAACGGAGCTTTTGCATCGCTGATGTAAGATCAACCCTATCCCCACCGGACGTATCTTTCGTTAACCATTCATTTTGTAAGGGCTTCCTTCACCATGTAAACCGTTGCGTGGACACTGTTCCACGTGGAATTGACGCCTGGACACCGTCACAGCTTCCTTTGCAGTGGATGTAGAATGGAGCTCGAATGGGAGAGAAGCGAGCGAGGATGGAGGAAAAGCCCAACAAGTTACTCTGTACTCCCTCCTCACTGTGATGGACATGCCGATACGCCACGGATGGATGCACCAAGCCACGCCTCCATCCACGCACATGTAAACTATTTCAGCCCTTTCGATCTTGTTGCTAGGCAGGGCGCTGTCTAAAGTCTGTGGTTGCTGAGTCGGTGCTCACCATCTTCCGAAACCCGATCAGACTGTAACCCATGTCTCTTTTTTCCTTCTTCTTTCTGGCGGTAGAGAGTTCTGCTCTGTGCTCCGTCGCTACATATTTCCCCAGCCTCGAACCGTAACTCGTTATGTCAGCTCCTTTCGTATCGGTGGCTACTGTCCAGCCTGCATCCATCCGAATAAGAGCGTGGGCATCCGCATCCCATGCCATTTTCCACGTGGAGTTTCAGTAACTTATCGTCTTACCACGCCTGCGGAGACCGACTCTCTCAGGCAAAAGGTGTGTCAGAGGCAGAGGTTACCATCTCACACCCCCTGCTGAGCCCGGGATAGAGTCTGCTAAATTTGTTTAACCGTTCCTTTGACCACTATCAACGAACTGAAAAGATCTTTGAATTTTGACAATCGGTAACTCAATGATGCGCAGAAGCGTCAACACAAGGATCGAAGTAACCTTCTCCCAATTTGCATATTGTACCTATGGAGTACGCATACGGAGAGTACTCCATCCATATTTGATCTGCCAATGCTCAGACACCCTCGGCTGTAGATGGCGGTTTCAGAGTATCCCAGGACAACTTGGCAGGAGACAACTTTAAAGCACCTAACGGAGTACCGATGCCTAGTAACTGGTATGAGCGAACAGTAAGCAGCATGGCGGGATTCTGGAAATAATGGAGCTCTCTTCCCGAGGCCAGGAGCTTCACACTTTAACCGGCGCTCAATTCCGGTAAGTGGTCTCTCAATAACGGGCTATCGTGATGTCGACAATATCACCATATAGAGCACCCCCATCTCCTGTCCAAGTCAAGGTCGATTGCCACCGATGACATCAAGGACGAGTTCGAGTCGACGCTTCTGCGAAGGCTGCAGGGGTTGTAGATCACCTACCTACATGCATACTTATTTACTCCGGGACTACGGAGTCATCCATACATATATATCCCTCTTTTTCCAGGGACCAAGGATGCATCAAGACAACAGTAATGGAGGCTTCCCGGTCAGCCGAATAACCAGCCGAAGAGTTCATACTGAGCCAGTGTAAGGAGTAACTATCTTGTTGTGAGTATCTAGATAACTGTCTGTAGCAAAAAGAAAAGTGGATCGCAAGCTCCGATTTCACCTGTCGGACGTAAGTAGTAAGGGGGATAGAAGAAGAAGAGAGAGAGAAATAGAGAGAGGCGGAGTAGCTGGGAGAGCCCTGTTCGGTGCAAAGCAGCGTTCGTGCCTATTGACGGCGAGTTCTGGGAGAGAAGGGAAGAAAGGGCCCGCCCCACCGTAGCACCGGGTACTGCGTCCGTCCTCCCGCTTTATCAGTCTCTCAGACTTTCCATCCATCTCGTCTTTTCATATATTCAACCCATTGTGCCATCCGCCATCCGCCATCCGAAGAACAGCTGCTCTGCACTCTTGCTACTGTCCTGCGTCTCTTTCGCTGCAACTGCTGCTGCTCTTGGTGGGGCAATTGCTCTCCCGCTGATCCCGCCAGTCGTTCCATCACCCCGCCAGCCATTTAACTAACAACGCGCGAAGTCGAGGTGCGAGATGGCGAGCTCGATGATACACGACAACTCCCCCGGGTAAGCATCTGCCTGTCTACGGTCACTAGCTGGAGTCTGGGAGACCGTTGGCTCTATCTATCCTGCTCCTCCTTTGGTTTCCCGTCCGAGACAACAGGCCGGCTGATTATGTATTGATGACTCTCCCGCAGTGCGATGGAGCTCAAGGATGATACAGTGATCGTTGTCCTGGGTGCTTCTGGGGATTTGGCAAAGAAGAAGACTGTAAGCAGCCTCTCCCTTCCCCGGTTATAGCTCTGACAAAGATACTAATGGATATAGTTTCCGGCACTCTTCGGCCTTGTAAGTGACCCTCTCATGGTGCCGCTCTTCACAGTCGCCCTCCAACATATACCGCCGCTAATACCTCTCGACCACAGTACCGGAATAAGTTCCTGCCCAAGGACATCAAGATTGTCGGATATGCTCGCACTAAGATGGACCACGACGAATATGTTCGGCGTATTCGGTCGTACATAAAAGTACCAACAAAAGAGCTCGAGGAACAACTAACCGGATTCTGCGAGCTCTGCTCTTATATATCCGGCCAATATGACGAGGATGACTCGTTTATTACTCTTAGAAAGCACCTTGAGGAGCTAGAGCATGGTCGGAAGGAACAAAACAGAGTCTTCTACATGGCTCTACCACCCAGCGTTTTCATCACCGTCTCTCAACATCTGAAAAAGAACTGCTATCCAGAGAATGGAATCACAAGGATAATTGTACGTGCCTCCTGGGAGTTCGACTAAACAAATACGGGCTAATTATTATATTGGAATTTCATAGGTTGAGAAGCCGTTTGGTAAAGATTTGGGTAGTTCGCGGGAGCTACAGAGGGCCCTTGAACCCAACTGGCGAGAGGATGAGATATTCCGTATTGATCACTATCTTGGAAAGGAGATGGTGAAGAACATCCTCATTCTACGCTTCGGTAACGAGTTCTTCGGCGCTACCTGGAATCGGCATCACATAGATAATGTCCAAGTATGTTTGATGTACCACCTTTAAATTAACGCAAGGGAATATCTGCTGACTCCTTGCTCAAATTAGATCACATTCAAAGAGCCATTCGGTACAGAAGGCCGTGGCGGCTACTTTGATGAGTTCGGAATCGTTAGAGATGTGATGCAAAATCGTGTGTATAACCAGCGTCGAAATTGTTACAGTGGATGGTCCACTAATTCCAACCGACAGATCTTTTACAGGTTCTTACGCTTCTTGCCATGGAGCGGCCCATCTCTTTCTCTGCAGAGGATATCCGTGACGAGAAAGTAAGAGTACTTAGGGGCATAGATGCCATCGAGCCCAAGAACGTCATTATTGGTCAATATGGCAAGTCACTGGATGGGACTAAACCTGCATACAAGGAGGATGAAACGGTTCCAAAAGACTCAAGGTGTGCTACCTTCTGTGCAATGGTTGCATATATTAAGAATGAGCGGTGGGACGGTGTACCCTTCATTCTGAAGGCTGGCAAAGGTTGGTTTTGCATATTACCAATATCAATATCAATTTACGGGTCTCATATGCTTATTCGGTTTCACAGCTCTCAACGAACAGAAGACTGAGATCCGAATCCAGTTCCGCGACGTCACCTCTGGTATATTCAAAGATATTCCCAGAAACGAACTAGTCATACGCGTGCAACCAAACGAATCGGTATACATCAAGATGAATTCAAAACTGCCTGGCCTGTCTATGCAAACAGTCGTCACTGAGCTTGACCTCACCTATCGCCGACGATTCTCAGATCTAAAGATTCCAGAAGCCTACGAGTCGCTCATCCTGGATGCACTCAAGGGGGATCACTCGAACTTTGTCCGTGATGATGAGCTCGATGCCAGCTGGAGGATTTTCACCCCGTTGCTACATTATCTCGATGACAACAAAGAAATTGTCCCCATGGAGTATCCTTATGGTAGGTGCCTTTGAATCCAGCTAGAGCGGCGACCCTTTATATAGTCATTCTAACTCTCACTTAGGCTCCCGAGGACCAGCCGTTCTCGATGACTTCACATCATCTTTCGGCTATAAATTCAGTGATGCCGCAGGTTATCAGTGGCCACTCACCGCAACGCCTAACCGCCTGTAATCGAGTTAGCCACGACATCTGCCTCAGCTAACTATTCCCCTCACAACTGTTTGCGCCGATCTCCCCATATATGAATGGGTGTACAATTGAAATAAAAATATGTCCCTATTATCTACAAAGAGAGGGGTGTTGATGCACACCCTATTTGACGTGTGCTCCCCGTAAATCTTTTCGCCGCGGTTATTCGGTTTCTCATTTCCCAATATCCCTCACCCTTACCTTTCTTCAAGTGGATGGATTCACCATCGTGTTATGCCCTAGACTTTTTCTATGCCGGTCCGGGGCAGGATTTCTTCTCCCTCTCATTTCACAAATTTTGGCTTCGGATTACTGCAGTATCTTTCATCACCCTGCCATTCCAGGCATTTATAATGAATCTCCTCAACGACCAATTCTCATCTTAAAGCTCTCATAACATTGGATATTCATTAATAACTAAGCCAACACGGGCCCGTGCCAAGCTCAAGCCGTGTCTCTTTCTAGCTTATGTAATCTTCGTCTGAGCTGAAGCTCCAAATCCCTGCTCTCTCCTTTATTAAATTAAAATAAGAGATAACTTGATACGATCCATTATATTTCTGGGCTTTTGTGCGCTTTCTAAAGCTGGAGGTTTCGTTGCCAGTTACAGAGTAATTTCATGTCTATCCATTATTCATCCACCCACGCGTACCACCAGCCCGTTTGGAGTCATAACTGAGTAAAGGTTTATGACATGCGGCGTGCAGCATCATGGATAGGCAACCCCTCGATCAAGGGGAAGACAGAGGCAATGCGCATGGCCTTACTGACATTTAGTCTAGCTGGACTGCAGTATGTTTGTTTTTTCACCCAGTTCTCCCCTCCTATCATGATACCCTTCCGCTTTACACAAGCAAGATTCGTGCTGCCTATCAAGGCAATGAACCCCTGACACTTTATGCTGTTTGGATATCATATGTTAACTGAAGCTTCTATTTCCGACCGGCCCTAAAGGTTTACATGGGGCGTTGAGATGACATGTAATTGAATCCTCAATCC
>JANTQJ010000729.1:0-11266 GCA_032989685.1 Arthroderma sp. PD_2
TGCTCACCCCGCTGATATACTCGCAACCTGCCAAGCGCTGGCAGATCATATGAAAAAGAGACAGTCTGAGGGAGATGCTGCCATCAAGGAGTGGGAAGAGTCCATCAGACAGCGAGAGCTGGCTGAGAAGCGTCGAGTTGCTCCCGGATGGCTGGACCGGGAGGAGAAGCTGCTGCAGCCAACCCACGCATCCGGGCATCCTTCAGATGGAGCACATCAAAGCCTCCTCGACCGGCCGTTGACGGAGCAGGCAAATAAAGATACTGCACCAGCCATGGAACCCAGAAGCGAGGGGGTAGAGCTTGACCGTGCATTCGGGGGGCTTGGGTTAAAATAATGGACCTACCAGGACCTTGCAGGAATCCAAAATACTCCCAGTATCAGCTTCGGAGAACCCGCCCGCGGTAGAAGATTACAGGCTTACCCTCTCATCTATCGAATACTACTCGATCTGGAGAAGTGGGAAGATCGAGTGATTCTATATCTCGCGGGGTTGAACGGCATGTCAAAGTCTCGAGCTCATTTCTTTACTATTGTCCTGAGAGGTGACTTGCAACTGGGCACCGATAATAAAGAAACTTGCATTGCATCACAGAGCCATAGAATAATTTTTTCAGTTTCGTCGATCAACATTCCGAGCAAGTCCGCAGTTTATTAATTCAACAAATGGCCTCAGCCGCCCATGATACCCTCCTCCATCCCTTATTTGTGGTGTTATTCGCGCGGATACTCCACTGGTTCATTCAATAATATTTGGTGGATGCGAAGTCGATGGTTGTTTTGCCAATGACCTGGCCTTGGGATCTGGTCTCAAATTTCAGCACACCATCTTGGGCCCCGAAAATTATATTCACTTCGCATTTGAGTCTGTACTTGAGCTCTCCTCCAACCACTTTTTTTTGGAAAAGGCTCATGTCGACACCAGTGAGGTCCATATTGATACTACCGACTCTTCGAACGCCTACAAATATGAGTCAGATGTACATGAGCAATTGGTAAGAAAAGATGCTTACTTTCGTGCTCGACCCTCCCAGGGGCTTCTCTTAAGTCGCAGGAATAGAGGGGAAGGTGATGCATTAGTATATTGCCAGAAACGTATTCAATATCGAACTTCTTGGTAAATGAATAACCATCAGTGTGTTTTTCTCCCTGGATATCACTGTCAGATGTGTTCTCGCAAGAAGGAATAGAGTTATGACGGACCTTTGCAATTACCCAGTCCATGACCCATGCCCGTTTGATTCCCGAGAAATCGTCGATGAATGCGTGCTTTTCGTCATCAATACCCTCACGAAATGCAATAGACCAGCTAAACCCATAGTGTCGACGGCATCTTTTTGTTGTTGGTTGGAGACCTTGGAGACCACGAAGCGCGGCGCCTTTCACGATCGCGGCTTGCCTAGATAGTGATAAATGTCAGTCTTCCACAAGGGTTGGTGGGAAAGGCTCACATACGGATTTTCTGGAACCGTGATTGTAATCTTGGGAAACGCCTGCTCAAAGGCCTGTCGAAGGTATTCCGAGTCACCGAACCCTCCAACGAGAATAATCCGCTAGTTCGTGTCAACCTTAGAAATAAACATGAATGAGGGTGGACCTATATCCATACATTGATTTTCTTACACTCAGCGTCTGCTTTAGCGTCTTTGATTTGCTGGCGTACGAGCCCAATTATCTGGTCAACAACAGGGTCGAACATGTGTCGAAGATCATCACTAGATCATGGCTTGATTAGCGCTATCTCACACATTTGTTGGTCATTATCTTACTTGGTGATTAGGATAAGCCGTTCCTCTTCGTCAAAATGCCCGGGGTTAGGGTTGTAGACTGTCATATTAAGAGGAATTTCATGGACCTCCTCCTCCAGCAGCTTATAACCAAAGTCCTTTTTAATGATCTCGAATTTTTTCATAAATTCACTCCCAGGGCCCTTCTTCTTTGGAGGAAGCTTATCAAAGGCTTCGCCAAACCGCTCTGACATGAGACTGTAGAAGTTTCGATCTATCGCCGTTGAGCCACATTTACCGCCTGTATACCCTCGTAAGTGGCCAAGCAGGGATATGAGGCTCAGAATTCAGAATCTTACCAGTACCAGTGCAAAGCTCCTCAAAGGACAAAGCAGGATCGACTTTGTTGATTAAATATGTCGTGATGTCCTTTGTGATATTAGACTTCTATTGCACTTTGATACTTGGTAGAAACCACCTACCACAGTCCCTCCTCCACAGTCGCAAACCAGTACACCATCACTGGGCTAGATCGTCACAATTAGTTATAGCGTCGACACACGCGTGTGAGCACAACCGACCTTGACAGAAGCTCCGAGCCCGTCGATGGTCGTCTTTTTCAATGCTGCGATGGCAGCAGCTTCTGGCTCTGTGACCATGAAAATCCTGTCGTCTGGCCTAGCGGAATTGCTACCAAAACCGGCCAGCCGAGCTGCCTCCTTTGTTTGGGCTTTTGCTTGGTCTGACCAAATAGCTGGCACGGTAAACCAGTATTCGATCGGAGTGATATGCAATGTCTCCTTTGTGATCTGCTTTTCAATAAGCTTGAAAACATGATTGCGAACCTCTGACAGAAAGTCCGCTACAACGTCGACTGCACTCTTGCCTTGAGGCAGTTGCATTATCCCCATTGCAGACGCGTGTTCTAACGTGGCATCATCAAACTCCGTAAGAGGGGTATATTTATCCAGCAGCAGCTTTGTCCAGGAGTACGCCGTCATTCCTGGCTCGACTTGGAACCCCCATTTTACAGCCTTAATTCGCGGGTTGTCGAGTGGATAAGCAATGCGTGAGGGTGTTTTAAACACGGTTTCCGTGTCCCTTGACGGCCCTGGCCAGGTTCCGATGACGATGATATCTTTGATATCGCGGCTTGCAGTGCTGACATAGCTTGCTCCTTTAGACTTGTCAGCTTGATTCTCTTATACAGCAGTGGACACGGGCAGTTCACCTGTAAACGTAGTACCGTAATCGATACCCACCACGATCTTGTGAGTCGATACCATCGGGACGGCTTGCCCACGCGTTTTGAAAGCCATCTCTCAGGTCTGTTGGCCGCTGGGCCTTGAGGGATGAGCCAAGGTGGTTGCTCTGTGTGGTGTGTCTGAGTGAGAAGGGAGAGAGTGAAAAGGTCCTGGGCTGAAATAAGTAGGCTTGCTTCGTGGCCTCACCTCACTTCTACAAAAGTCTCGCTTAGTTGATGAAAATTCTGCATCACCGGGAAGTTCCAGCTCTGGCAGAGGTTTTTCACAGACTAGTTCTATCACCTCTTCCGCCTACAATCCCTGGATCTCAACCTACCGACAGCTACAGCTCAGAGCTTGCCCAAGTTACGCGCCATCCTACACAATAAAAAGCCAGAAATCTCACGATGGATAGCGAGATGACAGAAGCCCCTGAGGTATATGCGCTGCCTGGTTCGCGGATATGTTTACAATGCAGCTTCATCGCCGGCTAACTATGATTCTTAAGCAGCACATGGAAGGCTATCGTGGCAAGCAGGCTGAAAGCGAATCTAAGCTGAACCCACAGCGACCAGAAACCAAATCTGGCTTTAGTATGCCACGATGCCTTCGTAGCTTTGTGAGTCCCTTCAAATGCTTCATTGTTAGGTGATTTTCCTGTTAATCTGGTAGAAACAGATCCCGGTATCGATTGGCTCGGGCCCAGCACATACCCCAGCTACATCAGATCATGTTAAGATGATCCAGCAGGTCGAAACCGACAACATAGAGGCGCTCAGGTCGCAGATACAGCGACTTGAAAGTCAGGCTTCACTCAATCAAGAGGAATACCGTCAGGAAATCGGGAAGCGTGATGCCAAAATCGCTAATCTTGAATATCACGTTAAAGAAAACGAGAACCGTGCGCGGCAAACTGGGGAGAAGTTTCAGAGGAAGAAAGCATCATTTATAGCCCACTGCAACAAGGAGATGAATGATAGGGATAACCACATCGAGCAGCTAAATCAACAGGTAGAATCACTCCACCAGGCCTTCACTGACATGCAAGAGAACAACGAGAAACTACAAGGGCAAGTCCGCGTTGCTCAAGAAGGTGCATTTCGCGCCATGAAGGAAGCCTCATGGGTTCCCAAAGAAGATGGGGCGATTCGAGATGAATTCTCCAGGCTAGAAGAGAAAGTGAAGTCATGGGTGAAAACATACTCTGTGTATGATATAGGGGACTTGGGCCCCCTTTCGGACACCGAGAAGAACTCAATCACAGAGTATCTGCGTGGATGTATCACGAAGGGTGATTGGGATTCCTTGGTCGCAAAAATAACTCCGGGATTGAGGAAACGAGCTCCCGTTCTCTTCACTCACGCTATTCTAGCTACACACATCTTCGAGAGAGTTTTTCATGACCCGTTTTTTGCATTCAAAGAAATCGGTGGGACTTCAAATGCCATCTGTGGATCTGGGATATCCCAACTATATGGAGCTATGACTGAAGGTAGATAAACCGTTCCCAGAACCTTTGGAGCCTGAAGAGAAACTTACCTCTATACAGTATCTTCATCCGAAGCACATATCTGGCGCTCCGAAATGATACGCCTTCTAACGATGTCCCCATCCGACTCTACCAAAGCGCCATTACTATCGCCACAGAGGATAGGGAAAGCTAGCATTAGCATAGCCGACGATTTTCTCCATGGACCTGCTAAAACTCTTCTCAAACAAGCTGAGACAGGCACAATCAAAGACAAATGCAAGCAGGAACTATACCAGATTTACCGTAACGCGGGAGAGTTATCTATGTCATTATGGTGCCAGAGGACCTTCATGAGCTCCTATTTCCTCCTGTTGAACAAGCCAAGAGCCTTCTTTCGAGATGATCCCTCCATGATTGCCCACCGTCTGCATCGTCTTGATGAAGATGACGAGAGACTGGATGGCAAAGAGATCCTGGCTATCATTCAACCAGCACTAGTTGCATTCGGCAACGAAAACGCAGAAAACTATGACAAGTGGAAGGTTTGGTCACGCGCAGTTGTCGTGGTTGATGAGGGAAAATGCGAAGATGTCCCTGAGCCAACCCAGAAATAATGGTGAGCAAGGAGTCTGGTACGTCTTCACAGCCACCGCTTACTGTACTTACATTCTCGTCTTCGGCCACTTAAACAATGCCGGGTTATTATGCGGAGTCTATATTATCACAGTTATGTAGATTGATTCCACTCCGATATCCAATTCTAATACTTGCTGCATATTATTCTTCCTTTTTAGAGGCCATTTGATGCGAGGAACTAGATCCTCCATCAGAGCAAGTATGTACTCCTTCTCACCTGCCCGTAGATAGTGAAGTAGTAGATGCGAGCTTCCACGGTCGACTAGATACCGAATTCACCCTCTAAATGGCAGTTCGTACTTATTAAGAACGTCTCTTCAAGCAAGTAGTAAATGTTTTCTCTAGAAGTGACGTTGAAAATGAGATACAAAATAAGCTTTGATCTTATCTCTCTTTTTTTGCTCCACCAAAAACTCCCCTCAAATCTTTGTTTCCGCGACCTCCACCAACCAACCCGCCAACAAAAGGACATTTCGACTGGACCATTGGAGCAAGGAAGAGGTTGATACAGGATTTTAAGAGACCGTTCTTTACATGGCAATGGAGATCCTTCACGAAGCACCGGATACCTCGTCGTTTGTCCCGCTGGCCGAGCACCAGTCGCGAACCCCGGCGTCGTTCTACTCAGGCCCGCCAATTCTATATCACTTCAGTGAAAGATGTAAAGTGGTGATCCTCGAGCGTGATCTAGTAGCTTCCCCGGCGCTGAACAGCCTGCGATCATCCACAGCAGGCGGCGCGGGTTCCTCAAATGGTGCTTCATCTGGAGAAAACATCGCTGCGCCTGGCGCAACTGGGGAGGATGAGACGATGGAAGGAGATAAAGAGGTCTCTCTCCAGGATGTGAACGTCTGGGTTACCTCTGAGTATGATGCCCTTAGTCCTGCCCTGCTCTTTAGATTCGGATACTTTGCGACTGCAACTCGGTTCCCAAGCTAACTGGCTAACCCTCACCAGGAAACTATTACTATTCTCTACCCCAACTTCCAGTGGTGTCGCGATCCCATATCCGTTAATCTCATTACACGCAATTCAGCGGCTCCCACTACCAGACTCCTCCGACAATGATACGGTGCAAGGGCTGTATATGCAGCTAGCCACCACAAGCGGCGGCGACGAGAATATGGAAGAGGATATAGACGAGGATAGCATCTCGCTTACGGTCATTCCCCAACCTACCACTCCTGGTCAGCCCACTGATACTACCGCCACATCCGCGCCCGAGGACGAAACGACGCTTCCCGAGGAGAATAAAACAACCCAGTCTCAGATCGAAGCCCTCTTTGAAGCCGTATCGGCGTGTTCAAACCTCCACCCAGACCCTGTGGAGCATGATGACGAAGATAGATACGAGGATGCGGCTGAAGGTGAGGATTTCCAACAACAGCTCCATGGTAGTACCTTATACCAAGGTGGTCTGATTTTCCCTGGAAACAACACAGGTGGTCTACCTCCAGCCCTACCTGGTAGTGGCGGCTGGATCACGGCGGAGAATTCTCACGAATACTTCGACGAGGATGGAAATTGGAAGGGTGGAGATGATGCTCCCTTGGGTGCCGGAGCCGGTACCGTGAGGCCTCGAGCTGATGAAGACGAGGCAATGGACGAGAACGATGCGTCGAAAGACGAGAACGGGACGGGAGGGGACGAATCGAAGTGGCGCAGAACCGAGTGAATCATTCATCCCTAAAATATCATTGAGGCAGCGAATCCAAACACCTCATTGAACATGATATGTGGCTATGCCTTATGAATAAAAGTGGGAATAGCTAAGTGACCTAGCTTCCACAAAAAGCATACTTTAGATGACAGCAATAACATAACTAATCAAGACCCATTATATGGATACTAGCACCCGCTACACTAAAGACTGGGCAGTGAGTGATACTACTACATGTTTAGACACGGCATGATGATCTATATAATTCGGTGTTGTGTTTATATCGGGCACTCATCAGTGCCTATAGCACGACGTTCTAGTTAGGCCTTCCAGCTAGGGCTTGCTAGCGCGTCTATGGCTCTTGGGTAGATGATATCAAACTACCTTGTGTGTTGATTTTTCTCATCACAACAAATATCTCGCGTCTTTGGCGTCTTCTACCTCTGTTGGCTCTGCTAGCCACTCGAGCATCTTGTCCCCGCCCTCCTAGTTGCCCGACCCCCTGTATGTCGTTAAGTTTCTAGCGTTTTGATAACCATAGTTAACCCTGATTTGGAGGACTCCCCGTTTCCTGATACCCAGTCGTGGAGTCATCAACAAATTTGAAGAGTCTAAGAGGTTTCCAATGGCCGGACGCGCCCCTGGAACGGCCCACAAAGGAGCGTCTGACAAGTTCAAACCGGCATGCATCAGTCCTGGGGAAGATAAAGGTAAACGCAAAAGGCGTCGTCGTGGTGGTAGGGGTCGTGGTTCTCGTCGAAAAAATGCCAAAATGGCAGATGAATCTCATACATCTGGCAATGATAGCGGAAACAAGGATATAGCGGAGGATAAGCCTGAACATAGCTTCGACGCTGCTGTTGGTAGATATACTTATCTCCTGTGTTTTTTTTTTTTTGCTTCTCATGTTTCTAACTCCTTCTCCCTGTCCAGCTTCTGTTCTGACTGCCTCTGGTCTTGCTTCTACCGCCCTAGCTGCCAATACTATCCCGCCCTCGGATATTAGCCCAGCTCCATCCAGTCACAGGCAACCATTCACTTTTAACGCAGAGACAGCTGAAGTTCTCACTCGTTTAGCCAATCTGGAGGCTGGTGTTGGTCAAATCTTGGAAGAATTTAGATCCCTACGTGGCCAGGTTGATGGTGTTAAACCTATGGTTAGACCGTCTAATATCTCGATTGAACGTTTAACCCATGTGGTGTTTTCATACGTGACACCTTTGATAAAGCGTTTCCAAGGACCCAGTGGTGCTCAGAACCCCTCTTGCTCTCCCTGCACCAGGCCCTAGTTTCTCGAACAATGATGGCACCCAGGATCGCAATGCGACGAGTCAAAGTAGCCTTAAGTAGTAATGGTAACGAATCAGCGGGAGCACGAAGTATGGGGTGTCCTGGAACACACAGTTAACTATGGGAAGCTGCGGTTTGAGATACACCGGCAACGAAGTGCGCACACTGTGTAATATTCTTCCTTTTGATGTCAAATAAGCAAGGACAACTTGGGCTAGGCTGGCTACAAGATAACCCTGAATTCCCGAGGAGCAGCGAATAATGATATCCAATGGGCCTTGGAGAAACTAGTTACAACTGTGTACAACTATTCACTTTTGAAATCTACTAGAACGAAGAGGCCTTTGACTACAAGACACAGCACCCATAAATGAGCGCAGTTCGCGGGCAGAACAACCTCAGCTCCCTACAGTTTACACAAGTCTTGCGTCACTACGAACAAAATCAATAACCGATCATTCTATAGCTCGACTGTCACGAATACGATGCCATTTCACGCGCTGCCTAATCACAACCATTCTAATCAACTTAGCTCCCATATCCTACCAACAAAGCCGTCCACAAGAGACCTGTCTAACCCCCGCAACATTTACCATGTTGACCTCAAGTGTTGCCCCTAACCACCAGGAGACCTGCTCTCGTTTTTAATAAGATACCCAAGGCCACCCTGTTGTACGCACCCTCGAAATGTCACATGAAGCGGGTTATTCGTGGGTGACGGTCTTGCTCCTCCTCACTGATAACATTACTACCGGATGGTCTCTGAGCTGGAGGCTGAGGATGCGGCAGCTGCGTTCTCTCTTGATTAAATTCAAGATCGGACTGCTGGATGAACCTTAGTGTGCCATCTCGTCTCATATCAGTGAGATAGATACGTGACCCCCTTTCCGTTGACCCCGGGCCTGAATGAGAGGTGGCAGGGGGCGGTTGCCTGGTGAGCCTTGGAACTCTACTAGCTCTTGCTGGCTCTGTTGGAGGTGAATGTTCTGCAGCCGTATCTCGACCAACGGATCTCCCGTCAGGTTCATTATGGGATCCCTATACCCACGTCAGCTAAGGAGACATCTCACTCCAAGATATCCCAATCTTCACTTACCCTCATCCTTCGCAGAAACCCAATGATACATCCATCCCGGGTTTCCGAAGATTGAGGTGTGGGAGCCGGAGCTGATGCCCGAAGTACACTGAGCGGGATTTCGGCACCTGTATGGAATTGTTAGCCTCCTGAAATGCCATATGACAACCTAAAGCCCGCCATACTTACTGTTTTCACGGGGAGTTCTTGTCGGGAGCCGTATTCCACAGAAGCTTATCATCATGATAGGAACGAGAATAAATGCCGATATCCATAATATCAGAGTCACAGGAGTATCCTCCATTTTTCAATAAGGGTATCCAACCCTTTTGCCCTCCTATTAGTATGGATAGGATACTAGGTAACAGTCTGTACCGCGGAGTAAAAGTATCGAACAAGGCGATGAGGATATCCAACAACGAGTTAAATCGAGAGCGAGTAGAAGATAATGGACAGGATCTCGAATACAAGAGTGAAACTGGGTCGCTGAAAGAAGAGAAATAGAATGCTCGGATCTTATCATTCTTAAGGCAAGTGAGTTGTCTTTCTACAATCTACTGTGGGATGATTGCTTTTGAGGGAAAATATCAAAACGCCCATAGACACAAACAAGTCACGAAGAAACAATCATCAAAGAGGAGACGTGGTCTCGCATTTACATGATAACAACATCTAAAAGACCATATAGCAGCATAGACTAGTTTGCCATGTTATAGAAGTATGCATCGCAAGCAAACCTTTTATTGATTTATCTGATCTTCATATTGTTCGGTGCTGAGATAGAAATTCCTTTACGGTTTTATGTTTCTGCTCTGAGTAAGGGCGATGCGTAAAATCTTGAATTTGCTAGACCTTCATGTATAAATCGTCCCTGCTCTTATTTCACTCTAAAAATAAAGGCCTATACGAAGGGTTTGTAGGTATTTAGATGCATAACAAGCGAAGAAGCAATCATACAGAACTATCATCAAGCCAAGGAGTAGGGTAATCGTCTCTTAGAGAGGGGGAACAGTAGCAATCTCGGTACTCACTCTTGGACCGACAGGTTTTCCTAGGAGAGCTAGCAGGTTATCGATGATAGCCTTAGACATGACCTGTAGTGCTCCTGGCTGGAGCAGTGTCATCAAGATGGTTGACACTTGACACCCTTCTTGAATAGCTACTCCGTCCATTCGGTCCCGTAGCCATATGATTGCCTCTGGAGCACCAGTGATAGCCAAGACGGTGTGAAAAGAGAGTAGGTCCCTCTTGTAGTCGACTGTTGCTCCAGCAGAGCAATATTTTTCCACCACGGCATCTGTATCAGAGATAGGACTTACCTCGTCGTTGGTCGACTTGAGGATCAGAATAGGAGCTGTAGGTATTCCCTGGGGCATGGCGTTGTGGTCTAGAATCCTGATAACTTCAGGGTTCTTAAATAAACCCGACTCTCTCCCCCCTCTGAAGTAGCTATATATATCCTCGCGTCTGAAATCTAAGGAGACTGCTCCAGCACACTTTGTCGCCGCGCTCATGAATTTCTCTCGTGTTTGTGGCAAGAGATACGACGCGAGAATGGGCTTCATATACTGGTACTCATGCGTGAGGCCAATGACACCAGATACAATTATTCCTGCATCAAACCCTTCGTTAAGACTTTCAAGGGCTGTAGTGATGCTCGGAACAAGCCCGCCGAGCGCTACTCCAGCAAATTTCAACTCCGGTGCATATGAGGGTTGTAGCTCAGCAGCGAAACCACTTGCAACACTCCCTCCCGAAGTCCCCCACATAGTTATCGTTGCGTTCGGGTCCACGCCTGTAAATTCTGAGGAAGCCAGGGTAGCTCTAATGCCGTCCAACGTAGCGTAGCCCGCACGCCACTGGGACAAGAACGCAGCATTAGGGCCCTCGTAATCCGGTATAGTAACAACCCATCCATTCTCTAGACATGCTATTATAAGAAGCAACTCGCTTTGGATTATAATTGTTCCGTACTCGCCGCCCGGATCGGAGTTGAGCTGGAGAGCATACGAAGGAGCACAGTTAACAGAAGCTGCATCCTCAATCACTTGATAAGATATCAGCCTCGACATATTTGCGTTATGAGGTACTAAGATGCTCGCAACGGTGGCCGTTGGTTCCCCGAATGTGTTAGACGAGCGGTATAGGATCTGGTAAGCGCCG
>JANTQJ010000073.1:0-32005 GCA_032989685.1 Arthroderma sp. PD_2
TACACTATTTCCTTTGTCGATTTTCTTTGATCAGAGCATCGTGGTATGATTTTATTTGGGAGCATGGAGTACGGTAGATTATTAGCATTTACTAGCGGAGTTTTGCCGTTTTAAGGGGATACATACATATATTGACGTAGCTAGACCGGAGCCTTCAAAAGTAAAGGACAATGCAAAATATACTCGTAACTACACTATCATTCATTCCAAGAAGCATGGGAGAAAAAAGCTATCCCAAAAATGGCCTCCGCACAAGTGCTTATATAGTAACAAAGAACCCGTCACCCTTATCCTCGACTCTCCCTCTTTCAACAAGAGGATCACAGCAAGATATCCGAATTCTCTCTGGAGTTGCGGGACTCACCAAGCCCAATACATCATCCACTCCCCACTCCTTTCTAGCAGCTTTAAGCGCATCGCGAATTGCGAAGAAAACCGCGCTACCCATAAACAATGGTGGTTCACCAACCCCTCTCGACCGCTGAATAGTCCGTAGATCCTCCCACTCGACATCCTTTAGAAGACTGACGTTAAACACTTGCGGAATATCTCTGAATCCAGGTATTTTATACGTTCCAGGCCCACGCGTAAATACCTGCCCTGAAGCACGATGCCAGAGACTTTCTTCAGTAGTGAATAGGCCTTGGCCCTGGATGAAGGCTCCCTCGATTTGGCCATAGTCGATAGATGGATTGATACTTCGACCCACGTCCATCTTTATATCGGCGCGTAACGGAGTCCAGTCTCCTGTTAACGTATCTATTTCGACTTCTGCGGCAGTTACGCCCTGTGTGAAGTAATAGAACATCTTGCCGGTGTTTTCACCCCATTTATATCCGATTTCGGGCGTTTTGTAAAATCCTTGCGCGGAAAGATTCACTCGGTCGAAGTATGCAGCGGTAGCCAGCTCTTTCATCGTAGCATTTGGATTTGCCTCTCGGTACGGGCGGAGCCGTTCGTTGAGCTGCTCGCATGCATTGAACACGGCATAACCGTTTAGATCAGAACTTGCTGAGGCGGCGGTGGGAGATGAGTTGGCCACAGTGTTAGTGGCGGTTTCCGAGATGAAGACACCTGATTGAGGGACTTTCAGCGCTTCGGCGGCAATCATGATCATCTTGGTGTGAAGACCCTGACCCATCTCTGTGCCTCCGTGGGCCACGAGAATGCTACCATCACGGTATATATGTACCAAGGCACCTGCTTGGTTTAAGAATAATGCGGTAAACGAAAGGCCGAATTTGGTGGGTATAATGGCCATCCCCCTCTTTGACCATTTATGAGTTTTGTTGTACTCTTCCACAGCTTTTTGGCGGGCATAATAGTCCGACTCATCAAGTACTTGCTGATACATAAGTGGAACATGCCAATCAGTAAGCGCCTGGTTGTAATGCGTTTCCTCCTTGTCCTTATACATGTTGATTTCTCTCAGCTTTTCTACCGGTATATTTAGATGGTCTGCAATTTCGGAGACAAAAGACTCAGCGAAGAACATGCCCTGTGGGCCACCAAAGCCTCTGAAGGCAGTGTTTGAGACGGTATTTGTGCGACAAAGGTATCCGCGAACGTGGACGTTGGGTATCATGTAAACTCCGTCGATATGAGAAAGAGCTCTCTGCACAACTCCAAGTGAGAGATCCTGAGAATGTCCACCATTTGCATAGACGTCTGCGTCTAGCGCTTGAAGTTTCCCTTCTTTGCTCACGCCAACTTTCCAATGGCATAGGAAAGGATGACGTTGTCCAGTTGTGGCAATATCTTCGTCACGGTTAAGCATGCAACGGACTGGCCTTTTGGTCTTCTTTGCTGCAAGGGCGCATATGCCGGCGATTTGTACGGATCGGGATTCCTTACCACCAAATCCTCCACCAAGTCGTTTTACTCGGCAGACAACCTTATTCTCTGGAACGCCAGTAATTTTGGCAACAAAAGTTTGACTATAGTATAATAGGTTAGGGTGAGGTAACTTCAACAGTCTGGGGTAGGATTTGAACATACACTTCAGCCAGGTTTTGTGTACTACTGAAGACTTCTATTTCATCATCTTCCGGCTTCGGTACAACCACACACGCATGAGTTTCCAGATAGAAGTGCTCCTGACCTCCCATCCTAGAGACACCACTAAAGACGTGGTCTGATGAAGAAAAGGCTGCCGCAGTATCCCCCTTTTCGATAGCCGGAGTGATGTTTTCGAAAAATGATTTCTTTTCAATTGCATCTTCAATTGTCAAGATGGCAGGGAGAGCCTCATATTCCACCTTTACAGCTCGAGATCCAGCTTCGGCCAATCTAGCAGAGGTTGCGAGAATCATTCCAATAGGCTGGCCGTCGGTTACAACCTCATCCACTGCGAAGTAGACTTCATCTGAGACTGGTGTCCCCCACCAATTCGCCTCGGGGTTCAGAAGATCTTTAGCGCTCACGTAGTCTACTACTCCAGGTACATCCAGGGCTGGAGCAAAATCAACGCTTAGTATCTTTGCTCGTGCTTTGTTCGAAAGGACAAGGCATCCGTATAATTCATTTTTCTGTGCTGGAATGTCATCTGTATATTGAGCCTCTCCGGTAGTTTGTAACAGCGCAGAAACAGTAGGCGTTGCCTTCCCGAGCACATTCTGGGTATATGCAGCCGTTGCACCGTGGTCTTTGACACCAGATGATAATGACCGTTCAATCTCTGGGATTGCATCTTCTTCGCAGTGTACTTGGACGCCTTGAATGCAAGATAGTACGTCGTGGTAGAATCGATAGAAGAATCCAAAAGCAAGGGTTTTCCGATATGTAGGCATGCCTCCTGGTACAGACGAAGGCAGATCGAAATCTTTCCCAAGTGCATCCATCACGCCCTCGATTGTTGTGGGGTCCGTCCAATTCTTCCCGACAATGTAGGCTTCCGCCTTCCTTGCAGGTATCGTTGTTGGGGCCATGCCTCCGTATACCAAATTGGCACTCGTAACAACATTCGAATCAGACAAAGATACGCGCAACGCAGCGTTAACAATGGCAATGTCATCATCCTTCCTCTTGGCCTGTTTGTACGCCCGTAAATATTCACCCTTCTCCTGAGCCACTGGAATTCGTAGCTTTGCCACTACAGCATTAGGAGGGAGTGCAGTTGTTCGGTATCCTTTGAAGAATTGACCCATGGGAATTTCTACCTCCTCCTTTAGGGATTTGGCGAACAAAATGGTATCAGTTGCAACGAATACTGGATTCAGATCGGAAATTGGGGATGCGGTGGCTATATTTCCAGCCGGAGATGCCACATTCCGTATCTGTCGACCGGCAAAGTATCGTATCTGCTTCTTAATGGCGATAAATGGCTGCGCCCTAGTAGGCCCGTACCGCTTGACAGCTTCATCACAAATATCCTCAAGATCAGTAAGTGACACATTTGCCCCAAGGTCGAGATAATTGTCTGTGAAGTTATACTGTTTGAGTTCCAGGATATCACCAACGTATACGGAGTGTGTATATTGCCTGGCCTTAAACTTGACTTCAATCTGGGTCTCGGAACTTCCTGCTACGACCTTAGATTCCGGGTATGCATCCTTTATCTCCAGTAACTGTTGTAGTGTCACTGGTCGATACCACCGTTTCCGTTTATTTCCAAAGCTTAGTGGTTTAAATTCATGTCTGTGGAGCTGAGGTGGGAAGATGAGCTCTGTATCTGCATTATAGGGGATAAAGTCGGGAGTGTCGAATGATTTTGCAGTAGATTTTGGCGTTATCCCATCGATATCCCCGTCCTTTATGCCGCCATTGCAGCCTCCACCATTCTCCTTGCAACAACCTGAGCCTCCATTCGCGCGTGCTTTGGCACAGGAGGGCGTCGAGAAGGACTGTGCAGAGTCGAGGATGGAGCGGTATCCGGTACATCGACAAAGGTTACCGTCGAATGCTTCTTCGATGGCAAGTTCAGAAGGGGCAGAATCGTTTCTTAGTAATGCATATAAGCTCTATGCATAAAAATCAGCCCTCCGTGGTTCTACCGTAAGGGGTTATACCCCGTTCCACCCGCAGTTTGAGCTTACCATGACTATTCCCGGTGTACAGAAGCCACACTGGCTGCCATTTCCAACCGCTATTCTTTGTTGAACGGGATGGGGATTCTTAGAGCTTCCTATTCCCTCGACAGTTATGACATGTTTCCCATCGACGCTGACCAATGGCGCCAAACACGCGTTAACGGAGGCATGGTATATCTTATTTGTGGTAGGGTTGAGATATGAAATGACCTACGGAAGTATATCGTCAGCATGGTACCGTTTAAAAGTTAAACCGTCTTCAAGGCAGGGAATAAAAACATGGGATAAGTAGCACTTGACATACCACTGTGCAGGCACCACATCCACCTTCCGCGCATCCCAGCTTTGTGCCAGTCAGTCCTACGCCTCTAAGGTACTCCAACAGCGTTGCCTCCGGGTCGACTGAGTCCAATGTAACCTTTGTACCATTTAAATAGAACCGAAGTGTATCGTCGTATGTTTCTGTGACCGAAGCCAGCGAGGCCTTTGACGCAGGTGGCTGTGGCAGCTCTACAGTAGCTGGAGCCATGTTGAAGAATATGTGTGCAGAGTAAATCAAACTGCTCTCTCAGGGTATCTCTGACGGGTGTTTTGGGCGGTGCAGGACCTTATTTAACCGTAGGACTGATGATTGTTTGCGAAACTGTTCTCTCTAGATGCTTGGAAATTCTTCACGCCCGAGTGGCTTTTGCGGTTATCTTAAGCTTATCTCCTTGTGCCAAGACCATTAAGCGCCGCGGGGGGAGCCGGCTTTAACTGCGGGGGAAATCGGAGATCGCCACTCACCGGTAATCGTATTACTTGTATCAATAGTCATGTGATATTCATGTTACCGGAACATCCTTAGTCCTAATTCCGGGTCTCGGTTTCTTATTGGCTCGCATCTAAATCTTAGTCAGCTATATTTAGCTTAGTCAGCACCGATACCGCGCAAATGTCGGTTGAGTCATTGATTAGATACAAAAAAAAAGTGAGGAAGATCAAGTAAATTTCCATCTCACGATTGACTCTCTCTCTCTATCTCTCTCTCAACTGACAGAGGGAGATTCTCTGAGAGCACAAGATGGGAACCGAGGGCGGTGCTTTACAAGAGCGCCTCGAGAGGTGGACTCAAAGATTGAAGAATTTAACCATCTCACCGCTCACGCGAGACTATCCCGAATCCACATCGACAGGGTCGTCCAAGCGAGCAATTGAAGCATTCGAGTTGTTAAAGCTCACTTCGGACGAGCAATCGGCTGTAAAGAAGCTATGTAAATCCAAGGAGTCGACGTTCCTCGTCTTCCTCACTGCTCTCGTCGTCATAGTCAGCCGATTGACCGGGGACGAGGATATTGCTCTGGGAACAAGCTCCGAGAACGATGGACGCCCGTTCGTATTACGGATTCCGATCAACCACGCCGAAACCTTTGCCCAGCTGCTTGACAGGGTGACCAAAATATATGAGGAGAGTGCTTCGGACATCGTTCCTCTGAGGACTCTCCGGGCTCACATCGAGAAGGCTTCTAAGCTCGAGCAGGAGCCCGTGCTCTTCCGTTTCGCCGCATACGATGCCCCTGCAGCGTCTCAGGAATACCCTGCAAACACTTTCGAGACCACCGATCTGCTCTTGAATATCTCATCTGCAGACTTTGAAGTGGGTGGCTACTACAACCAGCGTCTCTTTTCTAGCGCCAGAATCTCCACGATACTTGCACAGATAACTCGTCTGGTGTATAATGCATCACTCAACCCAGACGAAACTATTGGGAGGATTGAGTTCCTTACAGAGTCGCAGAGGGCTCTCCTGCCAGACCCAACAAGCGACCTGCACTGGTCTGAGTTCCGAGGGGGCATCCATGACATCTTCTCTCGCAATGCTGAGGCACATCCTGAGAAGCTTTGCGTTGTCGAGACCAAATCTGGCAGCAACCCACATCGCGAATTCACCTACCGACAGATCCACGAAGCTTCCAACATCCTTGCTCATCACCTTGTTCAGTCGGGTGTAGAAAGAGGCGAGGTTGTCATGGTGTATGCCCATCGTGGTGTTGATCTCGTCGTTGCTGTTATGGGTATCCTAAAGGCTGGCGCAACCTTCTCCGTCATCGATCCAGCATACCCCCCTGAGAGACAGATAATTTACCTTGACGTTGCACGACCTCGAGCTTTGATAAATATCGAGAAGGCCACGCAAGATGCTGGCGAGCTGGCAGACTCTGTTCGCGCTTTTATCGACCAAAACTTGGAGCTCAAAACGGAGGTTCCTGCCCTCGTCCTGCGTGATGATGGCACTCTTGAAGGAGGCGCAGTTAATGGTGTACCTGTACTGGAGAAGCAAACCTCCCTCAAGTCAACACCAGTTGGTGTCGTTGTCGGACCCGACTCCGCTCCTACCCTCTCCTTTACTTCTGGATCCGAGGGTCGTCCAAAGGGTGTCAAGGGAAGACACTTCTCTCTGGCCTACTACTTCCCTTGGATGTCTAAGACCTTTAAACTCACCCCAGACGACCGGTTCACACTTCTCAGTGGTATCGCACACGACCCAGTGCAACGTGATATTTTCACGCCCCTTTTCCTCGGTGCCCAACTCCTAGTACCCTCCCGAGAGGATATTCAGAATGAGCGTCTGGCTGAATGGATGCGTGAATACAAGGCGACAGTAACCCATTTAACACCAGCTATGGGTCAGATCCTCGTTGGTGGAGCTACTGCCCAATTCCCATCTTTGCATCATGCATTCTTTGTCGGAGATGTTTTGATTAAACGAGATTGCCGGTCTCTTCAGAGTTTGGCACCAAATGTCAATATCGTCAACATGTACGGTACTACCGAAACCCAGCGTGCTGTGAGTTACTTTGAAATTCCTTCCTCTACGGAGCAAGTAGGATATCTCGATACGGTGAAGGATGTTATCCCAGCAGGAAAGGGTATGGTAGATGTGCAACTACTGGTCGTCAACCGATTCGATCGAACTAAACTATGTGCCATTGGCGAGGTTGGAGAGATCTACGTGCGAGCTGGTGGTCTTGCAGAGGGTTATCTAGGTTCTCCCGAATTGAACGAAAAGAAGTTCATCCCGAATTGGTTCATCGATCCTCAAGTATGGAAGGATAAAGAAAAGGAGCGCGCCGCTTCGTCCGCCGAGCCATGGAGGGAATTTTACGTTGGGCCACGAGATCGTATGTACCGCAGTGGTGACCTGGGCAGATACACTCCTACGGGTGATGTCGAATGCTCTGGAAGAGCCGACGATCAAGTTAAAATCCGTGGATTCCGAATCGAGCTGGGAGAAATTGACACACATTTGTCTCGACATCCTCTTGTTCGGGAGAACGTGACCCTAGTCAGACGAGACAAGTTCGAGGAGCCAACACTCGTCAGCTACGTTGTTCCTCAGATGGGTAAATGGTCTTCGTGGCTAGAGCAGAAGGGCCTGAAAGATGACACCTCAGCCGAAGGTATGGTCGGAATGTTGACTCGTTTCCGGCCTCTTCGTGATGATGCGAGGGAATATCTCCGTGGAAAACTCGCCTCCTACGCAGTTCCGACCGTCATCATTCCCCTACGAAGGATGCCATTAAACCCGAATGGCAAAATAGATAAACCCGCTCTTCCATTCCCAGACACTGCTGAGCTCAGTGCAGCTGCTCCTCGCCGTCGCTCATCAGTTCTCCAGGAACTTTCAGACACCGAGCAAGAAGTAGCGAAGATCTGGGCAAAACTTCTCCCAAACGTTACCGCAAGGATGATTGGGCCAAAGGATTCATTCTTCGACCTTGGTGGGCATAGTATTCTCGCGCAGCAAATGTTCTTTGAACTCCGAAGGAAGTGGAGGAGTGTGGACATTAGCATGAGTGCTATCTTCCGTAACCCAACGCTTAGGGGTTTCTGCAATGAAATCTCCCGTATACAAGACAGCCACTCTTTGACTGCCGATAACCAAAACCAGGGTGCAGAAGCGGCACAAGCCGAGAAAGCTGTTGCGGACGAATACTCGAGGGATGCAAAGGAGCTTGTTGCCAAGCTCCCTGCTAAATTTGCTTATTCCGTTGAGTCTACATTGAAAGAAGGCTCAACTGTGTTTTTAACCGGTGCCACTGGTTTCCTTGGAGCATACATCCTCCGCGATCTGCTCTCAAGATCCAACCCCTCCCTTAAAGTGGTTTGCCTTGTGCGTGCCAAATCCCCCCAGCTGGCCCTCGAGCGTGTACAGTCTACTTGCAAGGCTTACGGGTTCTGGTCAGACTCATGGGCCACCCAACTTGAGTGCGTACAGGGTAACCTAGGCGACGAAAATCTCGGTCTCTCCACGGAGTTGTTCAATGATCTCGCCAACCGCGTGGATGTAGTCATCCACAACGGTGCACTTGTTCATTGGGTTTACCCCTATTCCAACCTTAGAGGTCCCAATGTCCTCGGTACCATCGATACTCTACGTTTATGTGCTGCCGGAAAGGCCAAACAATACGCCTTCATCAGTTCTACCAGCGTGTTAGATACCGATCACTATGTGCAAGAATCTGAGAGAATAATTGCCGATGGTGGACTGGGTATCGGTGAATCTGATGACCTTGCAGGGAGTGGCCAGGGCCTTGGCACTGGCTACGGACAAAGTAAATGGGCCGGAGAATTCCTAGTCAGAGAGGCTGGTAAGAGAGGCCTGCGTGGTGCTATTGTTCGCCCTGGCTACGTGACAGGAGACTCCATATCAGGAAGTAAGTTAAACACTATCCTGAATCATATACATATATGTGTGTACTAATCACTGGTAATTTATAGATACAAACACTGATGACTTCCTTATCCGAATGATCAAGGGATGTATCCAGCTCTCGTCTCGACCCAATATACACAACACAATAAACATGGTACCTGTGGACCATGTAGCACGAGTCGTCATTGCTTCAGCATTCCATCCTCCAAAGCCAGAGCTCTCCGTTGCACATGTAACCAGCCACCCCCGTCTACGTTTCAACGAGTTCCTCGGAACACTGCAAACATATGGCTATGACGTCCCACAGGTTGATTACGTACCATGGTCCAGCTCGCTTGAACAATACGTGAATGACTCCCAGAATTCCGTCTCTCAGCATGCATTGTAAGAACTGCCCCAGCTACATGAACATATTGAAACATCTCTAACCAACAATTGTAACAGGATGCCATTATATCACTTTGTCACCGCGGATCTGCCATCTAACACAAGGGCCCCAGAATTGGATGACACCAATGCATCTACATCCCTTAAGTCAGATGCCAAATGGACTAGAGTCGATGCCTCCGCCGGTGGTGGTGTGACTGAGGAACTAATGGGTCTCTACCTCGCGTATCTTGTCGCAATTGGATTCCTCTCACCACCCTCGGTGGCTGGAGCCCAACCGCTTCCCGCCGTTAGCCTTTCCGATGCGCAGAAGACTGCTCTTGCAAGTGTAGGCGGTCGCGGCGGTGCTGCTTAAGTTATTTGAGATGACACGGCGCCTTAAATACCAAGAATTGGTAAACGATCTCTTCGCTTCTATTGGTCTTTTTATCTTAATGGTTGGAGATTTAATATCATATATTCTCCATACAAAAAGCGCTCTTTGGTTAGCCATAATAAATTAATTTTTTTTGGCCCTCAAAATAATATCTCATGAAAGAAATGAAATGTCTACATAGACTGCTATTATACGTCATATGGCAACATTACTTTGCCTGAGTTGTCCCCTCAATTTTGTTAAAGATCAATTCCACAGCCCAGTCTAGTAGGTGAGGCATAGATGCTTTACCTTTCTCGGGTGCAACAAAGATCCCCAAGTCCTCCCTAACATTCGCTCCGTCTCCAACAAGATTCTTCAGTTCGTCCAAGCCCAGATTTGCACCAGTGATGGCATCGGGTAACAATAGCCATGAACAATTAGAAACATAGCGTGGCCAGACAATATCATCGACATATCCTGGAGGATCTGTCCAGAAATTCACTGGAGGATCATCTTCGGCCGTTTCACTGTCGACCTGCTCATCCTTGGACTCTTCCTCCGCATTATCTGGCTCTCTCGGTACGGGAGTCGGTGCAGGGCCGATCGTTACATATCCTGTCCTCCCTTCCCGGCGCTCCTTGAGCAGTGGATATGTCACCGGTAAGAATATAGGAAGATCAATCTGGTCATGGACAGGCCGTAGCGGATGCGCGGAGTCATTCGGCGGAGCATATAGCAAAAATCCATCAACAAAGACGATAGTTAACCAGGGAGTTTGCTCATCTGATTTCTGACATTGGCTACTTGTGCTTTTCTGTTGCCGAGATAATGATGCTTGCTGTAGTCGTTGAGTTATGCGTTCCCGCAATGCATGGATAGTAGCTTCATCGACTCCGGAATCCGTGGCATCATTCAGGTCCTCCTTACTCTTTAGCTTAGGAGGAAAGCTGCCTGTCTGACGGATATGAGACAGGCAAGAGACAAACTGCTTGATGTCAAACGCTTCAATCGTATCCCAATCCTGGACTAATTTTCCAGATGATGTAGTCGTAACTGGGATCCTACATAATAAATTCAGGTGTTAGAATTGAATGCAGCCGAATCCCGTAAGGCAAGAATAGCCCTATTGAATAACATACCGATCATCGGGCTTGTAGAAATCATCTTCGTGAACAAGAAGAGTTCTGATATCAGCATTAGAGCCTTGCGTGGGGTTGTAAACTGTCCTCAGAAGCCGTGCTAGCGTTGTTTTTCCACTGGAGGATGGACCGGAAATTCCAACGACGACGACCTGGCTCGTCATATTTAAATATGTCATACAGATGAGCGGGATATGGCTGTATATTTCTTATATACTCTAGACGACACCCAGCTTCGAGCATAATTATGTCTGAGGCCGATGCAAAATGATTTCTTAGCTCAACGTGGGGTCATTAAACAAATTCGTTTTGTAACTAGTTAACTAAATAACTAACGTTTGTAAAGAGTAGATGTACAGAAGTTAAGCTTAGAAATATCATACAGCAGATCATATTGAATCAAAACTCCGGCATTTATAGATAAGATAGAAATCGGGAGTGATAACTAATATCCATATAAAACATCCTGTCGCTCAACAGTATCCATGACGCCTAAATATCCGCTCATTTCCCTATATCTACCATAGAACGCTACATAAACATTAGAATTAACTGAACTAAATTGATGATTTGGGATGATGAAAGAGAGCGCAACGAGAGTAAAGCGGAATTCTCATGCGTCGCGCGAGCAAACCGAGCTAGTGCCTTAACTGCTTGTACTCGGGCCATCCGAGAGATTAGAAGATGGTCGCCGTCTGCGGGGGGTTCGGCTTCGAGGCGATATGAAGATTATTCCATTTTCATCCACATGTTCTTGGGTGGGCGATTCCCGGCGCCGTTTTGGTGATCTTCGCCCTGGAGGCGTTATAGGGAGATTGGATTCAAAGAAATTAGCAAGCCTCCGCTTGTTATCAGATGTCGGTGAATCGGGAGCCAAGGGGTTAAGAACCGGAACTCTGGCGGTTGCCGGTTGAACAGGGTCAATATACTCCTCAGGAACAGGGAGTGTATGTCTATCGAAAAATCCTGGCGGATTTTTGAAGAACGCAGGCGTTGGCGATCGCAAGTCATCTGGGAGGGGAAGAAACTCTTCATTCTGGATGATATGGCTCATAGTATGATCATCCAACATGTCTTTCTCAGCATGCTGCATCTCCGTACTACTCATCTGTTTTCTGCGCTTCAACATCTTGTCTTCCAGGGTATCCTTTAACACGAGCGTTTCCACGTAGACGGTTCGAGTCTGTGAGATGCGATGAGCTCGTTTTATTGCCTGGCTCTCAATGTTCGGATCCCATATTGGATTCACAATAAAGACTCTTGATGCACATGCAATGTGGAGTCCATGAGCAGCTTGGCGAAGGTCCATAAGCAGTACCCGGACTGACTCGCTTTCGTTGAAAACAGATAGGTATTCCGACTTCTGAGAAGGCTTCAAGGTACTAGCATAGATTCGAAAATCGGTGCCTAACATCTCAAGACCTTCTGCAATCCAAAAAGCAGTGTTTTCGCTCTCGTAAAAGATGATGATTTTTTCAGATTCCTGGAACTCAAGTACCTTTTCTAATAGGTACGTAAGTTTAGCAGATACCGTCGCAACGACTTTTGTTTTCTTTAGGGGAGACTCGGAAGGTAAGCTCTTCGATCTAGACGTTGTCTTCCCATTATTAGGCTTCTCCGGCTTTGAGCGATGGATAAGATTTCCATTGCCATCAGTCTCGGGGTCCGTAGTCGTTTGGCCAGTCGGTTTAACCTTTTTGTGCTTCAGCCTCGCCCTAAGGCCAGCTCCCGCGAGACCTTCTCCTGGATCCAACGAACAAAGATGCGTAGTAACAAATTTCTGTGCTTCTCGCGCGAGGGAAAGTCCAAGTAACAGAGGCTCTTGTTGCTCAGCCGATTCGTCGATTGCCCAAAATCTCTGGGCGTGCCCCGGGAAATTTTCCACAAAGATACCCATTTCCTCCTGTTGGCACATGGTGTTCCGAGAAGCACAAGCCAAAACTTTCTCGCCCGTGACAATAGCTTTACGGAGTAAGATCAAGTCTTTATCATTCATCTGAAACATATTTTTCTCCAAGTATTGTTTCGCAGCTTTGAGGGTCGTGCCTTGGATCATTTCGGTCTCTAGAGTTGGCCACCAGAAACCGGCAAGTCTCAAATTGTTCAAGAGATGGGACAAGTGCTTCTTGTTTTTCGGATGGAACAAATAATCTTCATCACTTCTCTCAGATGTTATCGCATTGACAACGATACGGAGAATGAACAAATTTAGCGAGGCCTTATCATAAAAAGTTGGCTCCAAATAGACAACTTCATTGTAAAGTTTTGGGAGAGGTAACTCTCGGTGTAAATCCTCTGACCGATGACGCACGACGAGAGATTGAAGTGTGGAGCGTAGAGACGGGGACATTCTGCGCTTCCCATCTGGTCCAGTTGGTGTCATGTACTTTGTCCAATTAGCTGGGTCAGCAGCATGGGAGTTCGACCAAGGCTTGAGTTTGAGAAAGTGAACGATCATGCCCTGCAGGTTCTTCAACTTTTTCAACTCTTCATTCAGTACATTTTCAGAACTCCTTCGAGCCTGAAGTATACCACTGGCTTTATCTCCTTCCGGATATGGACCAAAAGTGCCCTTATCTCCTTCTGGGTATGGACCAACAGTGCTTTCAGCGGCGAGACTGACTTCAATTCCATAAAGTCCTTTCGACGGGGTACCGGAAACGATCCATCTTCGTTCGACATGGAGTTTTTCTAACATGTGAACCGAACTGGTCTTCCCTCCAGTGCTAGTAGCAAAACTATGGCCTTCGTCAACCATAATCCTAAGCCAATGAATCCTCCTTAAAGGCGAGTTGTATGTAACGGGTGAAGTCGCACTAACTTCTCCATATTCTCGCTGGAACCGTGGTAGCGAAAAGAGCACAATGTCGTACTTCAACAACTCGATCACCGGTGGAGTTTCATCCTTGATATCTCTCAGCACCAAGACTTTCAATTCTTCCGTATGTTTTTCTATCTCGGCGAGCCAGTGGTCGACTAAGTTAGGTGGCACAATAACTAGTGACCCAGAAGACAGATAGATCCTGGGAGAAGTATCCTTCGAATTTGTGCATCGGCGAGCATACCTTGGAGCCCGATTTATGGTATACGAGCCGCGGTTTTCTTCGCAAGCAGCTATGCACTTGCTATAGTGCATACCATGAGACTGGAGGCGGCGAAAGTGTAGTGCCCAAGGAATGGAACGAGCCCCCGCAGCCGCAGCCGACATCTCCATCAACGAAGCGGTTTTGGCTCTAACTGGGCGATCAGTACTGACATACTCGGAAGGTATAGAAGGCACGTGTCCTCTTGTCGCTAGTATGACAGCTAGACATATCAGTGTTTTCCCGTATCCCATGGTCTCAGCCAGGATACCTAAAAAAAGTTAGCTCTTTGTTGAAACATATAACGCAGTATAGGATATCTACCTCCACAAGCATTAGAATACATTTTTGGCTCATCGAAAACGGTTCCATCTTCTTTGTCGAAGTAATATTTCCTACCAGTTGGGCCACGAAGCGCTTGCAACCGCGGATCAAGCGACTGCGATGGTTCTGCCTCCTTTTGGATCATAAAAGCGGCTGAACGTCTTTGGTAAGGATACAGCTTTGTCCTTAGGCCTGGAAGAGCTGAGTTTCCGTCGTCCTCGTCACCAGAGTACATAAGGTCACTCATGGCGGTAAGTGCCCAGGGGTTGGAGACACTTAACGACTCCGGCTTTGGAGACTCTAGGGTGTTGAAGATGTAGAAAAGGGTCTCGCCTTCGAGGTTTGCTTCCCCGGCACCCCTAACTCGACCATGCTCGAACCGTCCATCCCAGGCTTCGACAGATGTATCCAGTTTAGACATAACCTCCTTTAAAGCACGTCGAAGTCTCTGAAGAGACTTCAACGTAGACGGCAGTCTCCGCAGTTTCCGGAGTTTCTCTTCGGGCATCACGTAAATCCTAGCATCGATCCAACCTTCTGAGGTTTCATATCCTACTGTTATCTGAACCCATCCGGCATTTTCAAGTAGCTCAAGGGCATCGACTTCAGGATAATAGTTGGGAATTGAATCCACTTCAGACATTGAATTCGAAGCGGGAGCTCGTAGCCAAATAACCCCAACTGGGATGAACTCAGTCATGTCATCATGATGCTGCCCTCTCTCTGCATTCAGAAGGGTATCGGGTGCACCAGAGCTTGATGCTGTACATGTCGATGTCTGAGACCCCCCCGGGGAGCTTGGAACAGAGAAACCCGAGTCAGACAGGGGAGATCGTCTTCCAAGCGAAATCTCCATTTTGCTATCCGTCCTGTAATGAGCGTTGGTACTGACCAAGGAGTCTTCACATTTCACAACTTATCCACGTACAATATGGAGCACGTCCCCTTTCCAAAGTAGTCCAATTCCCAGTGAAGACACACCCGTCAAGTGGTTCAGCTCTGCTCAGCGACGAGGATGCATGCAGCGAAGATGACACTTGGTGGGGAAGAGAGATATTATACAAACAGCCAGGTACCTCCCGGGCACTAGTTCAGTTTTCTCTAGTTCATTTTTCCCTCCTGGTTTCTGCGGTGGCTGGGAAATCTCTTTCATGTGTTATATCGTGGTGTTACTCCTGATTGTCCCTCGAGGAGGCTAAATTTATATCAGCCTAAGGAAAAGTCACGTGAAGCCCGTTTTCTCGTGCATCTTAGTCATCAGCACATCGAGCTCAGGAAAGGTCGAAGAATGAAAAGATATAGTATAAACAGGGGCATCAAAGTAGTTAGGCGAAGAATATAAGGAAGATATGGTGATTATATTATCATTTAAGTGAACGCCATATAGCTTCCAGTATATAGGAATTAGCGTCGGATCCTTCCCGCCCTCCTTCTAAGTTGCATTGAGCCGTGACCGATATAAGAAAGCAAAATCTAAAAAGCCCGCCCATTCGTGTCCCAAGTTGTACATCGCCGTCTATCAAGAGAAGGAAAAAAGTAAAGATGAAGGTAACGATGGAAAGAGGCGGGTTCAAAACAACATGTCTGGAAGCGCTGGAAATATTGGATGCAGAAGAAGGGAGGGAGGGAAGGAAAATAAAAGAACCAAAGTTGATAAAAGGCTAACCATGCAATAAATAAAAGTGAATTAGTACAGCCGGCCATTTTGCTTGGAGCAAATAATTAAACGGAGAGAAGGTGATCAATTGCCACAGTTATGATAGTGGTACTGAGGCTGGCATATCCAGGAGTATATGGTCATTCGAGTGTGTCGTTATTTTCGGAGGAACTCTTTGACCTCGAATCCAACTCTCCTCAATGCTTTCTCATCGATACCTTCAGTGCTGCTGATGAGGCGTCTGATTACCAGGGTGCGGACATCGTTCAATCGGTTCTCAACAGGGTTCCCTTCGCCGTACCTGCTCATCTCATCCTGGTCGCAGTCCCGTATATATACGGTGATATCTGGCCCAACGCAGCTACCCCACTGCACGGCCATCCGCTCCCAATGATCTATGGGATCGTGTGAGCCGCTGGTTGAGGTTGAGCAGACATGGGCTTCTGTGGTAGCTAATTGGTACCGTGGAACTAGAGCTATACGGAAGGCCGAGTCACTCGAGGAGGATGTTGGTGTATGGACCGTCTCGCTAGAATTGGGTGTATAGACAATTTCGCTAGAATCAGCCGAGGTGAGATGCAAATCTTCGGTTTTGGGTATTATTGACTGTAATGATGCATTGGATTTGGATTCCTCGTCGCACGGTGGCGGTTGGGCCGTTGAGGAAAAGCGGTCATTAAGGAAATCAATAATTCTGCCTGATATTTTATACCAGGAGAAAATCGTTTCAAGGAAATTCCCAGCTGCAGCTCGCGTATCTCCTAATGCCGTCGGAGCACCAGCTTCTGGGCCTTTAAAAATCCGCACATTCCTGCCATCATCGCAAGAAAGAGCGTTGTTTAAGTACTCAGCTACATATGTGATCAACTCTGGGTCTTGACCTTCGATAGCGACCACAGCACCCCCTGCATGTTCGGAGCCCAGGCTCGAGCAACTTGTAAAAGAAGGAGAACCCTTGGAAAGTAAACTTATCTTGCTCAGAAATGGTATCGTCATCGCGGTTTCCCCCACGTTCGCCCGAGTTTGTGGGTATGGCAGGGGTACCGTTTGTATCGGCGGTAGAACTAAACTAGGGTCATGAGGTGACGGGGGCACCGAGCTCGAATGGGGTGATTGGGGATTCCAGGTGTAATTTGATGCGTTGACAGACTGTACTAGTTCTGGCCGAGGCAGAGTCGTCGTCCGCAGCAAGTATGGATTTTCAGGTCCCATACTTTGACAGACGGACGGATACATCTCATTGACCTCGCGACGACGTCGTTTAGTGCTTGGAGATAGAGGCGGTATATTGTCATCGTGCAGAGGAGCGGGGCGCCAGCCGTCGTAGGCAACATCAATGGGGTTTGGGACATTTTCGATTTTCATCAGAGGACGGCCTCGTTGGCTCCGTGCTCGCTCAGGCTTCTCTGGTGAGCAGTCTACTTGATCATTGAAACCTGGAATAAAAGAAGTCGATGGAGTCGAAGGAGCCTTCATTGGCTTCCCACCACATCGACTGCAAATTGATGCACCGGTGGAATCAATTCTAACTGCAGGGGCCGTCCCAATGGCAGTTTTCCTCTTGCGGCCGGGTCGTCGTGGCTGGTACCGATAGCCTGGGTATTTCTGCTGATGCCTGGCTTTCTCTTCCTATGATAGTGTCTAAGCATGTATTCCACACAAGAAATAGAAGGGGCGTATTTACATCTGCATGTTTCTTCCAAGGGGCCTGTTCTTTTGCTGAGAGCCCTCTCCACATTTTCCCGATGATCTTTGATATATCCGGGTTGGCGAGCTTCGGGTTCTCTGCTACGACAGAGCCCTGCAATTGTTGCCGGAATAATATAAATGCTAATGAATGCTAAAGTTAACATGAAGATACAGGTATAAATAATGTGGATATGACTATGTGTTGTAGACCAGGCAAGAAGAACGGAGCTTATGCTTGATGCCCAAAGTTCAAATCTGTGCTATGATAAACCGCAGGGGAGGGAGTATAGATATCTATATATGTATATATAGAAAGTGGTCAACGAACCATTTCTTGGACGAGGAATCTTCGGCTCTGGACCACATAGACAGAACTGGACATTGGAATCATCTGATGAACTCGACTTTGGGGAGCTCGGTGATGATACACGTTCCTGGTGAGCCTCGGATACAACGGCAGACACCGCTTTTCTGCTCGGTATTGGAGTAGTTAACCCCGGCCGTATCTGATCGGAAGCTGTAGGAGCTGGCAATTTCGCCAAAAAAGAATTGTTATCACGATAGTGGGACATTGCCGCATGTGATATAGCCTCCATTCCAGTCATCAACATGGCATTTTTCGACAGAGTATCATTCTCTTCAGCATCAAGGCCTGAGGAGAACCTATGGACCATTATTCTGTGAGCCAATGGTTCCGTGGTCCCGGTTTCCGGTATATCTCGTCCCAAATAGTCATAACACAATGCTGGCGGCTTGGGGAGAAGTCGGTTGGAAGACATGGAAGGAGTTGAAGTCTTTGGTGAGATGGACCAGGAAAACATGACAAGAGAATGAAAGGTTGACTTTCTAAGGAGTGTTCTTGTTTCTTTCCAAAGGTATCATGATGTAGTTATGAATGTGGCAAGGGGCAACAATCATAACGAAGATACTAGAAGGAAAGGAAGAAGAAAGAACAGAAGAAAACGTAATTTTCCTTTGTTAATTTCGTCCCTTAAAAAGCTCCATCGTATTTAAGGAACTTGCTGTATTTTGCATTCTGTTTTCCGCTTCTCGATGTGGTTTCTTTGTTGTCTTTGGATGTACAACAAGCTCTCCTTGCAAACAATTGCAGCTGTCCGATGCATTTATGGTGATATATCAACCGGTTAGGGCTAAAAATCTTCAGAATGGGGAAAAACGTGAACTATTGTTTTTGGATTCCTTTGTCCGATGGGTTGGCTGAATGCGGCCTGATGCACATATTTCTTTTACCTGAGACATCCAATCACCAAAGACCTGCAACAATGCGATGGAGCAAAATAAATGTAGCCCCGGAGCTTTTTTTTTTGCTTTTGGTGTACAACGATTTTAGACAAACGGAACGTTTAACTTGAGCTGAGGCATGGGAGGGTTTGCGTAAATAAGTACGAGAGAGAAAGAAAAAGAAAAACGCATTAAACGCAATATGCAAAAGGAGAAAGCACAGCAGGGCCATGCAAAACATCCTACTCCGCTCCCCTACCTGCAACAAAGAGGTTCGCTCGCCGTCTACCCCTTTGCTGGATAGACGAAGCTGGAGAATCTGCTTACGACAGGACGGGTACTTCCCTCGCTGCTCACCGTCGGGCTGGCATAAACTCCAACGCGTCACAAAGATACCACACGTTAAAAATAGCTCTCCATCACCGACTTTTCTTGGAGATCTGTTCAAAAATGGGGCTTCTATGGCGTCAGGAAAGCTTCTCTTGCAGTGTGTATGTTGAATTCGTAACCTCGTCATAGGCGATGAGCCGCTTTATCCCAAAGATGAAATCCACAATGACAACGAATTGCTTAGCCATTACTTACCAACGTGTTGGGTGCATTAAGTGACCGGAGTTAATGACGCTTATATTGATCGCTCCAAGGTAGTCTATTCTGTAGATCGACATGACCAATCAGAGCTTTCACCGTGCATACTCTGCACTTTAAAAGGGTGAGGATAGCTGAAGGTGTCATCAAGGGCCGCAGTATGTGGCAGCAAACGGACTATGGGCAGTCGCCTTGGGATTAAGAGACAACCCCACCCACCGAGTGAAAATGGTGATCGCAATCAATAGACCGATAGGGATTGAAAGAGACAAAGTTATGGGTTGAGTGCAAGCCCCCGAGAGATAAGACTCCTATGCAGGTGTATGTCTCAACATCCTTGGTGAGTTATTTGTTCCGCTTCTCTTGTGCGATGCTGAATTCCAACTTTGCCAATTTAGGAACTGCATACAGTTGTTCTAGTTTTCTTTTGAGCAGTGAGGCTGTAGATAGGCAATGTATTTCCATTTTGGTACTTCGAGTGCGACTTGACTCTTCCATGTCTGGAAGGCGGTTCCTCTTTGTGACGCACCCTTGGCTCGGAGGAGGTCACAGTCGTGAGAACCACGGTGAGTATATCGTACATCACATGAACGATTATGTGATTGGTACATAGGCTGATAAGACAAAGTACCGATGGTTCGCTATGCATGGTAGTATATCAGTGCAAGCAGCGCATATAGTCAAGTTATACCCATATCACAATAGACCTCGGCATTAATTGGTCAAGAGATACTGCAGGATCTTCAAAGCCAAGGCCAATGTGACCAGGGGAATTCGGGGGTCACAAAGATGTTTGTGAGCATAGCTTTCGCGGAGTAGACGGAATAGTTAGCCATGTTAGCCATGTAGCCGTTGCATCGTGTTAGCAGCGAAAGCACAGTAATCCAGCTATCATTACTCCGTACTCCGTATTAAGTTCGACTAAGGTTGGCGAGCGATAGTACCATGTATATAGATATAGATGCTGCTAAACCAGTCGAGATCGAAATATGGCATACATTCACCCCATTGTAGTTCGCGTGCACCACAATGCGCCATCAGATCATAGTAACGGCAAAGTTTGTATCTAGGGTAGATCCATGGAGATCATGGAGCCCGCCTACTTTTTGTATTTCTATAAAAAAGCATTATAGCTGTGCGTTATGCCAACGTAACATCAGCCGTAGTGCTGAGGAACATCTTCCATAGGGTGATAATGTACGAACAATGTACGAGGCATAAAAGGCGTTCAATATTGCTGGACAGTACTCGAAATTGCCTCGGCGATAGTAGCGAGAGATCCAAGGAGCGGGAGTCATATAACTTACCACTCGTTTGCAGTTATCGTCTCTGCCAGCCAACTTATTGTTCTAATCCGCGATGTCACTGTCGAGTGGTGATGCTGGTGTTTGAGAGAACGTCTGGCGGATGTTGTTCAAAAAGAGTTAGAGGAGCTGGCTTAAGTAAGTAGGTGAGCACGTGAGACTTTAGTCATCGTCTAGGGCTGCTTACCTCATCAACAAAGTAACGTGACGCTTAGTCAGGGTCCACACAGAAAGTTCGCTACACCAAAACTCACATCTCCAAAATCAAATTTGAAGACAGCGAGAGAGTCGACTTCCGCTAACCCAACCGACCACATCGACAACCGCGCGCCCTTTTCTCTCTCCCTCCCGGCCATCTTGACAGCGAGAGAACTTTGGTCAAGATGAAGCTTAACGTTTCCTACCCGGCCAACGGGTCGCAGAAATTGATCGAAATCGATGATGACCGCAAGCTGAGACCCTTCATGGAGAAGCGAATGGGAACTGAAGTAAGGCACAACAATCCGAATTTTCAGAAGAGGAGGAACGCATAGGGCCATACCAATCCGCTGGCGCGCTCGTTTGGTGTCGCATTCGGTGAAGGGGACTACGGCTATTGTGCTGTGTTATTCAATGGCGGGCCAATATAGGGAGCATATTTGCTGACTTGAGGCTTCAATTATAGGTCGTTGGTGACTCCCTCGGCGATGAATTCAAGGGATACATTTTCAAGATCACTGGTGGCAACGACAAGCAAGGTATGCGCTGTTCCTTTGTGAAAATCTCGCGCTATCTGAAGTCAAGTATATTCGAGGAGTCTGATCACTAACCATTGTGTAATTATACAGGTTTCCCCATGAAGCAGGGTGGTATGTACACTATCAAACACGAAATTGCCCTCATACAACGACAGAAATCTTACCATTACTTCTTTACCAGTCCTTTTGCCCAACCGTACCAGACTCCTCCTTTCCGATGGCCACAGCTGCTACCGTCCCCGCCGAACAGGAGAGCGCAAGAGAAAGAGTGTCCGTGGAGGTATTTATACCCTGATATCAATGACAATTAAAGGGAAGAAACCAGTATTCTGACTCGATTCTCCTCTCTAGCTATCACTGGTCTCGACCTCGCTGTTCTTGCTCTCAGTGTTGTCAAGCAGGGTGAGGGTGAGGTCCCCGGTTTGACCGACGTCGTCAACCCCAAGCGCCTCGGACCCAAGCGTGCTACCAAGATCCGCTCCTTCTTCGGCCTCGACAAGAAGGACGATGTCAGAAAATTCGTTATCCGCCGTACCGTCACCCCTAAGACCGAAGGAAAGAAGGAGTACACCAAGGCCCCCAAGATTCAGCGTCTCATCACCCCCCAGAGACTGCAAAGGAAACGTCACAGAATGGCCCTCAAGCGCCGCCGCTCTGAGGCTTCTAAGGAAGCTGCGTATGTCCCACCTTGACCTTTGACTTATCCTATGAAGATATATATATCAATCTTCTGAGTGTTCGCTTTTTGCTAACCTGCTCATCACAGCAACGACTACGCCAAGATGCTGGCTGGCCGTGTCCACGAAGAGAAGGCCAAGCGTGATGAGCTCCGAAAGCGACGAGCTTCGTCGATGCGCAAGTAAGGGTCATCTCGAGGGTGAAGGGGTTGGAAGAGTGTGAGACTTAGACAATATGGGAACCACACGATACCATGTCAAATCCAAGGAAATGCCAAACCCAGCCATGTTTTATTCCCAAGAGTCTCGATGATGAAGTAATGAAAAGGATACTACAACAATGAAGAAAAGTATATTCTTTTTCTCTCTGCAGTCGAGTGAAGGGACGGAGCATGCGACTTTTGTGATAATCTTTCTCATTTGTTTTGTTCCTTTATAACGGGAGGGGAGTCAAATAGGGAAAAATTATTCATGGGTTTGCGAGATAATCAAGAACCAAAAAAATTAACCATTCCTCCGTTCATCATGTAATAATCAACAGCGTTTCCCCTGCTTGCCTCTGCGGCCTTTGGTATGTAAGAATTTGATATTATCTTCAAGTTTCTACCTACTATAGACTCTCTATATCTACCCAGCCCATTTGTTGAGAAATAATAGGGAGAGTAGAGCAGAGATATTGAGGTTTATTCCCTACAACCTATCAGTGCTATTGTCTTCCCTTGGGCCAACCTCACTGTTATCACATTTTTGTCCCTAGCCTCTTAGATATTGCTCTATATACTCCCCTTCTCCCTTCTCCCTTCTTCTTTCTTTTGCTCTCCTTAAAAGCCCCTATATTTACTTGCTGACTAAGAACTTATATCATCCAGCTTACTTCATCTTATCTTCACGTGATAATGTCTTTTATCGATAAGCGACGAGCCACTTTCCTCTTTGGGCCTAGCTGCTTCGGAAGTTTGGAGACAAAAAATTCGAAAGCTTTCGGCAACATCGAACTTTGCGCCGTAGAAGAAGACGACGAGGAAAACAAACATGCACTGATACATTTGTGTCTTGATGTGACAGTCAAACAGCACACAAAATAGCTATCAGATTCTCTTATCCAAGGCGATAATGTGCTAAGGTCCTAACCAGTTCATCCACCGATTATCACGTACCTTCAGCCGCCACTACGCCATTCCGACTTCTGAACACCCACAACCCTTAGGTGGCCTCTGAATATGGCGAGCAATTCTATCAAGCTGTTGACTGGCAACAGCCATCCGGAGCTGGCACAGCTGGTTGCAGATAGGTACGGCCTTTAGTCGTTCGATGCGTTGTTCTCTTCTCTCTGAGTGTTTTCGCGGGGAGAATTTGTTTGTAGCCGTTACCCAAATTTCCATCTGATGATTGGGTTATATTTATGTATATTGAACGATGTTTACTTTAACAAAAGATCAGTAGCTGATATTGAACCAACAGGCTAGGAATTGAGTTGACGAAGATTATGGTCCTGCAGTACTCCAATCAGGAGACCAGTGTGACTATCGGAGAGAGCGTTCGAGACGAAGATGGTATTCATTCCCTTTGACCAGTTGCTTTTTTTTTTTCTTTTCTTTTCGCACCTTTTTCCTACAATACCAGAGGCCCAGTAGTTGTCTTGGATAATCGGTTGCTTAACTCACCTGTAAAACTCGCTATCACCATAATTAACATAAGTAATGCTAACACGATATACTTTCTAGTCTTCATCCTCCAATCTACGAAACCCAATGATATCAATGATGGCTTGATGGAACTCCTTATAATGATCAACGCCTGTAAAACTGCGTCAGCACGACGTATCACCGCTGTCATCCCTAACTTCCCATACGCTCGACAGGACAAGAAAGACAAGAGTCGTGCACCAATTACTGCAAAATTGATGGCCAACATGCTGCAGACTGCTGGTTGCAACCATGTCATCACCATGGACCTCCACGCCAGTCAAATCCAGGGTTTCTTCAATGTGCCCGTAGACAACCTCTACGCTGAACCAAGCATGCTTAGGTGGATCCGCCAGAACCTAGACATCAAGAACTGTGTCATTGTCAGTCCTGATGCCGGTGGAGCAAAGCGAGCAACAGCCATTGCCGACCGACTCGATCTTCAATTCGCTTTGATTCACAAGGAGCGTGCAAGGCCGAATGAGGTCTCTCGTATGGTTCTAGTTGGAAGCGTTGAGGGTAAAATTGCTATCATCGTTGACGACATGGCTGATACCTGTGGAACTCTGGTTAAGGCCGCAGACACCTTGATGGACCATGGGGCGAAGGAGGTTGTTGCCATTGTCACCCATGGCATCTTGAGTGGAAAGGCTATCGAGACATTGAACAACGGTCGACTAAGCCGAATTGTGGTCACAAACACGGTCCCACTTAACGAAAAGAAGGACCAGTGCTCGAAACTCGAGACTATCGATATCAGCCCTGTTTTGGCTGAGGCTTGTAGGAGAACTCACAACGGTGAATCCGTTAGCTTCTTGTTCTCGCATGCTGTGTCTTAATGATCCAATAGTTGGATGAATTTTCCTGATTTTCTTATCATCTTTATACCATGATTTCTTTTCATTTTCAAGTATCTGTCACTATCTAGCAGAAGCACTTCCATGGGACTATGAGGCTGTTGTAGGTAAAATACACTAAATCTTCGAGGCAATATAATGACTCCACGTAAAAGATTTACTTCAACCGCAGCTCAGCTCAGGGAAGAAAAAAGGAGGATAACGGTTGTTGGATTAGAGAAGAAAATGAAATTTCTACCTAATGGTGTTGTGTATAGCCCTATGGAGAGAAGATGGAGAACGCATATCATTAATCAAAGGAATGCAATTTTTGATCGGGAACTACGAAGCAGTTGACCTGCACTTCACCTGCTAAGGGAACCCGATATATACAATCCTATCTAAAGGGGAAACAATAAAACAGAGCCGTGAAAAAAAAATGGGAAGGCAAATGGGAACAGCACGAAACCACCAAGTAACTAAGAGCCGTGTCGGCCGTCATCTGCAAGGCCACAGCGTCATAACATTCTGAAATATACATGGGAATCTTGGTGGGAAAAGGGAACCCTAAGCCTGAGCACGCCGTCTTGATGCCTAATGGAAGAGTTCACATGCAATGTATCATTGGCAGTCAATAGCCATAGGAAGTGGGAGAACATGAAAATGGTTTCGTGAAAGTTGGCAAAAGAAAGGGGAAAGGGAAGGGAAAAGATGGGAATGACACGTCTCTTTAGGCGAATCCGAAATATTCGCTGCCCGCCGTCATAGCGGTGTAAAGACATTTACGTAATGCTTCATAGCTGTCATACTCAGGTAGATCAAGCTCTATTAAACAAGAATGAGTTAGTATCCTGGTCGATTATAAGACGGGGTAAGTAGGGTGATAGCTTACGGTTGAAACATGTGTGCGAACTTGGGAGTCGATCCTTGTTTCCGTAGTCACGGTGGATATTGAATTTACTGAATCCATTCATGCCTTCAAGTTCTCGGAATCCGTTCAATGGCACTTTGCTTGTACCAGTAACAAACTGAAGTAACTTGGCCCGTTCTTCTTTGTCGAACGATCGAACAGCTCGCCAGAACCATTGAATCTGTGGGGACGATGCGGAGTAGTTGTGGTACTCAGAGTTGTTCTTCCAGTCACTAACATCGATCTCGGGAAGGCCGGATATGAGGAGTTCCAGCTCTTGTTCATTGAATATCGAGATAAGGTCCGCTGGGATAATGTCATGGAAGCCGCGGAGGAAGTGATCCAGTTGTTCTTTGACGGAGCCGGTCAATCGGTGCTCTACAACATGCTGCACGTACTCCTCCTTGTTCTCCTGAGTGACTGGAATATTTCGGCCGTTCTCCACCAGATCAATGACTCGGGTTTCGCCGAAATCTTCAACCTCGACTGAAAAATTCTCAGTCAAAATATCGGTGATATCGTTTTCTAGCATCCACAGGAGCGATTTGTAGTAGTCGAGGTCGAGAGTTTCCATGTCTTTGATGGATACCGATTTGCCCAGGATTCTCTTGTAAACTGCTCTGCTAAAGTGGCAATCTAAGACTCTTCCTTCATACAATGCTTTGCCGATAATGCGTCCGATAAACTTGAAGAACATCAAATGCTCCTGGTTGACTCCACTGAGGCGATTGGGGTGGAATGTAGTGCGATCAGACGCGACTGGAATAAACAAAGCGTAATCTGGGTTGAACATTCCTCTTGCAAGGACTTGAAACCACTCTCTGCTTACACCGCCAGCGTCGACACCTTCTTCGCCATGGAATCGGATACTGAGTTTGCCGTATTTCATCTCGTCTGCAGACTTGAAGTATAACGACTTGAAGGAATCAAGGAACACTTGGTCACGACGAATAGATAGCTGCAATGGAGGGTGAGGATGTCGAGCCTCGGTGCCACGGGAGTGTATCCTGCGGTTGAAGTAGTTGCGCTTGTTGTCAAACTCCAGGACCTTCGGGTTCTTGACTAGGAGTGAGAACGTGCCACTCATAAGTCGAGGGTTCTGTCGCACAAGCTCATTGAGAATCTTCCTATGGTCCTCCGTAAAGTTGAAGAATAGGCCCTCCATGCTGGAATCGGGGGGTGGACTTGAAACAGAGAATTCACGGCCTTGCTTGGGGAAAAGGGGAACATCTTTCAGTGTGGTATTCTTGCAGACCACCATGAGGGACTCGATAAGTGGGAGAAGGGTAGTTGCCACATTGAGCATGGTTTCTTTGCGTTGGACTGCATGAAGACAATCGCTCAACTTCGTCCATAGCGGTCCAAACGTCACACTCTCGTAAAGGACTTTGAGCGTGTTTGCCTTCTCGGACGCTTCGGCTTCGGACATTTTCTCCTTATCCCCTCGACTAGGATCAAATAGATAGTCAAGCGCTGTCAAACCTCGTAGCAACTTGGCTTGGTCTGAACTGGCTGGCGAGAATTTTGCAAGAGCCACCCCCTGTACATCGGTGCCAGACTCAGCGTTTGTAATGTGAGGGATGAGCTCATCCAAATCAACTAATATCGATTTGCTCAAAGACTGCGCCTGACCAACTAATTCCTTTCCAATGATTTCTTTTGCACCCGGGATAGATGACAGGTTATTGATGGTCGACAGAGTCTCCCTGAACGTTCTGCCATTACACTCGCGAGCAGAGAGGATATGGACCACAAGTCGGAGATTGTAGTCAGGGACCACTGGAGGGTCAATCGTGCGAGTCTTCTTTTGCTTTCTGTCCTCTTTTGGTTTCGCGCCCTCGTTATCACCCGCTTCCTGCTCTTGTTGGCCTGCATTCTCTGAAGTCACAAAGCTTGAATCCGCCATTGTTGTATCTGGTTCAGCTGTAGAGTCATTTGCAGAGGCCTCGCCGGTACCCTGTGGCTGAGACTCGTTAGTGCCTTGTCCCGATTCGTTTTCGGTTTTTTTCTCAGCTTCCTTATTCTCAGAGTCGTCTTGTTTTTCAGCATCTTTTCTTAGTAGGATCGTCAGCGGGTGGGTGATGCTGCTAAGCAAGCCAGATAATTGTTCCATGCAGTTAGGACTATCTAAGATTGCCTTTCGGTCAAGCAAAGATAGAAGCGAATTGAGAGCAAACTTATTTGCCCTATTGTCCTTAGCCTTTCCTTTGCGTAGAGCTTTCATCTTGAGAGCAGAGAACGCTTCGTGCTCAGTGAGGAAGAACCATGGAATGTGAGGGTTGTACTGTGTTAGGAATGAAAGAGCGCCTAAGCACTGTTGAATGACAATCAAGGGAGTCACATCATGGTTAGCCCCGGGTACTGGTAGTGATAAAGTCCGCTTTAACGACTGAGGCGTTCTCTGTGAAGTAGGTGTTTTTGCGCGCAATGACAGATGGGCGAAGCTTCTCTCCACAGCCGAGATATCGGCACTCCCATCTTGGAGGATCAGGAGAAGAAGGCTAATCACCTCAGATCTATTCTGGCGATTCTGGCAAACATTGTGGAGGATGTCATTCAGATGGTGTCGGGCATTTCCTTGCAGAGGCATGAACATAAGTCGAAGCAAAGTGGCAACACCAGCTTTATCGACTACTTGGACAATTTGTCGACGTTGAGGCTTCTTCGTTTCCTGATCCGGACGAGCAGATCCAGCGCCTGGAGCATCCAAAGCGGCAGGGTCGCCAAATCGTGGGAGTCTTCGGCCACCCGTCAGCGCACGAGCTTCGGTCACGAATTCCGGGCCAAGAGAAGCCAAAATGTCATCCGGTTGGTCAGCCAAAACGGTCTGTCGCAGTGATGGTTCGAGGGTGGCTATAAAGCTGGCGGGATCCATATCCTCGGCATGCGGTGCTCCATTTGCTGCAGCTTGGCGACGGGCAGTTTCCCGTTCACGGCGACGACGATCAGCAGCCTCCTGTTGGAGAAGTTCCTCTCGAATTTCTGCTGGTAACGCTTCCAAAAACTCCGGATTGATTTCGCTTGGCTCTTCGCCTGCAACGGCCGCTTGAGAGCGCTGTTCCGCGAGTTGCTGCAGAATTACTTCCTCTCGCATTTCTTCTGGCAGAGCCTCAAGGTACTCTGGGTCGATCTCCATACCCGTGATATCAAGTTGGCGCCCGCGTATAGTAGTGTGAACTCTTTGAGCTGGTTCAGACGGGCCAGCTTCAGGGGCTGTAGTCTCGGCGGCAGATTGTTCCGCCTCGCCAATCGTTTCTGTAGGTTGTACATCTTCCATAGGTTCTGCATTCGTCGCCTCAGCATTCTCTTCTGCGCGTCGTTCTTCCTCCAATTTTCTTGCAGCCTCTTCCTCTTCTTCTTTCCGTTTCTTCTCCTTTTCGGCCTCTTCTCGTGCAATACGTTCTTGCTTTTCCCGCTCAATCTTTTCTTCTTCAAGACGCTTTCGTTCCTCTTCTAGCTTCTTTTGCCGCTGCTTCTCCTCTTCAATGGCTGGAGGTACTAGAAGTTTGAGGATGGACTGCACCACCCTCTGTGCCTTTTCCATGTAGAGGTTGTTGAAGTGTAGTCGAGCTTCCTCTTGCCAGCGGTTTATAGTGGAGCCAGTTGGAAACGCAACAGCTTGAGATGGATCATCCCGAGAACGCGGAGCAACCACCGGGGTCCTTCCTAGGCCGAAAAGATCCTGAAGACGTCCAGGCAGAACAGCGCCACGGTCCAGGTGAAGGTGGAACCCATCGGGTCTGGACACAATGCCAAACTCTGGTCCTCCTTGGCCTATTGCTTGCATAATTGCATTCATGAAAGTTACTGGGCTATCGATTGATAAAAGCCTGCCATGGTTATTCGGATCCATTGCGGTTACCCAGTCGCTAAACGCTTCGGCATTTGGGCCTCGTCTTTGAGCTGGCTGCTCATGTGCCCGATCATTGCGTCGTAAAAGAGGGTTTACGCCATCATCGTTCCTAGGCGGCGCGATCTGAGTCCGGTGCGATCGATAGTCAGGTACTGGTATGATACCCTGTCGACTTGCCATCGAACCAGGGAAGAAATTCCACGATGGGATGTTTCGTGAGGGAATACGATTCTGGGTCAAAACAGGCTCATCCCAGCTCCAGGGCGAGTTGGAAAGGTCGCCATCATCATCTAAGAGTTGTCAGCACTAGAATGTAACAAAACGGCAAATAAACTTACTATCATATTCGTGAAACATTGCTTGATCTTCGTCAAACTCATCCACCTCATCTTCAAGCTCATCAACTTCCTCGTCCTCGTCTATGAAAGCATTAGCGATATGTAGACTATATCACCCAAGATAAAACATACCTTCTTCTTCATTCAAATCATCTTCTATGAAATCTTCCCCAAGGTCTCTCATATCCATCCCACGGTCCATTTCACGGTCTAACCGCTCGACAGAAGCACCAGTTTCTTCCAGGACTCTCAAAAGGTTCTCTAGGTGAGGTTGACCGGGACGATTATGCTCTCCTTGCGCCATACCTCCTCCTAATTCCATTTCGAGCTGGTTCATCATGGCTAACTCGTCATCTGCCTCGTCAGAGCCTTCGTCACTCTCCCACTCATCCTCGCCATCTTGAAGACTATTGTTGTCATTATCACCGGTAATCTCACCAGCGACTATCCTTTCATCTAAGTGGGATGACCCTTCATCGTCGTCGTCATCATCATCATCGTCCTCGTCGTCCTCGTCGTCATCTTCATCATCTTCATCCTCGGAATCACCGTCGATCAGGACCTCGATATCCATTGGAGCGTCGCCCGGCATGCCTTCAATTGGACCTCGCTCATCCATTTCCTCTTCGTCTTCATCGCTAACGACCTCGCCATCATTCTCTGGGATTTCCTCTTCGTATTCCATTTCCTCATCAAATTCGTCATCGTACATTTCCTCGTCCTCTTCGTCTTCTTCGCTAGAAGTCTCCTCTTCGTGTGGTTCAAACATGCCCAAAGTAGAGTGGCGGAAAAGGTCAGGGGTTTCCTCTCTCGACGATGAAAATTCAGACACAGAGCTTGCTGAGGATATTTCATCGCTGTCGCTTTGGCTAGGTTTGGTTTCAATAGATCCGCTTTCACTTAGAAGAACTGCGGTTTGAGAGAGCTTATTAAGAGGGCGTAGAATATATTTTACGACGCGCTTGGATGACGGGAAATTCAAGTCGATATCAGCGACAGATGCGGTAAAAGCATTGATGAAGTTCTTCTCAAACATTGTCTTTGCAATTTGACGAGTAGCCGACGAGGAACGTGGCGACCCATCGGGGCTCGCGCCACCGCTCAGCATCTTATCGAAAAGATCCGCCAAGCACATGAGACGTGCATACTTCGAATCAAGAGGCTCTCGAGAGGCGCTAGCATCCTTGTAGGACTTCAAAGCGTGCTCTAACACAAATTTCCTAACAAAGAGAAGATCGGACTCGATTTCATCTTCTTGGCCAGGGATTGATCTCCGGCCGCCGTATTCGATTGTCTTCGTGCATAGAGCGATTATAACCTTCATCGCCCAACTGGACGTGTTTCCTCGTTTTTTGAAGGCAATTGATTCGTCGTGCTCCATGGTACCGATTGGAATGAGACAATGAAGTAAATAGTTCAGGATGCCAGATCGAGGCTTAGATGGGGTCATGGCGAGGGGGTCCGCCTTGCGTGAAAAGTTAATGAACTCAACTTTTGTACGATTATACGACGACAAAAGCTCCGTAAGGCAGTGAAGAAGGAAGCATCTATACACATAGATAGGGTGGTCATCGGCCTTGAATTGAGGTTTTTCTGCTTTCTTTGACGCTGAATCACGGTTTGCGGTCGGCTGTGAGTTAGCGGGATCCTCACTAACGGACATTTCAATATCTTCAGGCCGACTAGCTGACTTCTCGACAGGTGGAGCAGGAGCAGGCTCTTTGTCATCTACATCTCTATAGGAAAGCAGTTCAGAGAGTAGATAGTGAACCACACCGTCAGGGTGTTCAACAATTGGGGTTTTCAGCTCCTTGTGTTTCTCCTTGCTTTCTTTTGACTCGTGTTGATCGGGCACCTTTGCAGGTGCCGGAGATTGAGCTCGCTCAGGCCTAGTTTCATCATATTTATCACTCGCTTCCGGTGCCTGCGATCCTCCATTCTTAAGGTTTCTCAAAACAAGTGTCTGGGGTCGTTGATTCGAATCATATCTTGAGAGTTTCAAGAGCTCGTTTGTCACTTCCACAAAGAGTTGAGGAGCCCTTATAACCAGATGGCTGTACTGCCGTACAAAGTTCGTGGTGTCTGTTTGGCGGGAAGGCCGAGAATCAAAGCTTGAAATGATGTCGTTCCTTATGATTTGACGAATTGTGTCTTCATCTTCAACGATATGCCTGAGTATAAGCATGAATGAGTTTTGCAACTTTTCGTTAGACGGGTTGCTCAGTTGTTTTATCATAACAAACAAGCGTTGCAAGTTCCTCCTTTCCCCTAGTCGTGTAGCGAGGGCACGTTCTCTAGTGAGCATAACGAGAACTCTTGCCACCGACAAAGCAAGGGACTCATCTTTACCGATTCGTGGTAAAACTTCCAAGAGGGCTTCGAATAACTGTATTTTGCCCTCTAAGGAGACAACGGGCTCTCCCAATTCGGCAATATCAGAATCTTCAGGAGTGTCTGCATTCGGGGGGTTCCAT
>JANTQJ010000730.1:0-11252 GCA_032989685.1 Arthroderma sp. PD_2
GAAGCCACGACCCATAAGCCCATCATAAAAGCGAATAAGCCGATATATATTCTGTGAGATTATGTTTTATCCATGTTCAGCGATGACACACGGGACAGTCATGATTCATACCCTAGCCTATCTATTCCCCTTCCAGTCGATAACTGACCGAATCTGCTTGGGCCATTTGAGTGATAGAGATTAGGTTTGAGGCTGAACTTAAAATTTGAGATCCTGGACGATGATCAGTGGGGCCGGGAAAGAAAAGTGGGCCTGTTAAAGCCAGTTTCTTTCACCTAAATAATCTAAAGAGATGACTATATATTATATATAGTTAGATATGGTACTTAGTTATATCTTACTAAAACTCTTGAGTTAGTAGAAAGTAGAATATATAACGCTAGTTTGAAGCAGAAAGTGATGCGATCGAAGACATATCCTCAACCGGGTTCATCGTACGAGACTATAGAGGCAGACGCTTCGGTTGGCTGACCGCAGTGATGTTTCGGGTCGTGCTTCACCCACGAGCCACCGCCTAGATCCGCGGGTAGGTTAATCCACCGGCACGCCGGATGGCTCATGTACGTATTACTTTTTACAATGGGTAGTCAGTCAGCCACAGCAGCGGTTATTTTCTGTTTGCCTTGCTAGATATAGATATAATGCACTTGCGATTTGGGATACCCTCGGGCGGCTCACGGAGTAGAAATTTGTCATTGCAATGTATCTTAAGATGATGGTCACCATCGGCGGCATTTAGTATCTGGAGGTGCCTGAGTTCAACCAAGTCGATGAACGGGTACTTGTTTTAAGACTGATCAAGCTTCCCGCAACGCACATTCCCAAATATCTTCTGGAAAAGGCTGGGGTTATTGCGAACAAGGCCTTTTAAAACGGTGTCCAATGTTGGGTGAAAATCCAAGACCTCCTGAGGTTCTTGTAGCCGGTCATGGGCCATCGATACCTGGCTGCCATATTAGAATTGATTACCATCGTATCTATATGTGGCTTTTCCGGCTTACTACTAATGGGATATCCGCAAACGCCTCTTCGATGAGCTTTTTATGTGGACCATCATAGTCGTATAGACGAGTTGTGAAGCGGGCCTGGGACGAAGTACGTTAGAAATGCCAGCTCCAGGAACACAACTTGTAGCGTGGGGGCTGGAATGGCTTAGGGACAGGAGACACAGGTAGACCGCAGCTAAGAGTATTGATGGAGGACCGCTTCAAGAATTCTTAATATACTACACTAATGGAAACTTGCAATTTAAGCCTCTGCTAGTAATCAAAGTCATTTCCGTTAAGCTCTAGAAGGGCTCTCTTCACGATCTGCGTTGTTTATGCGTGCCGATTTCCGATACCTATTGACGAGATGACTCGAGATGCCGCAATCAAATCTATGCTAGCCGTTTAATTAGGGGCTGCTACTATTTCTCTGCCTAGGAGAGTGCTTACTTGCCGTAATATCATGCTGATGAGTTCAGAAGATTCCCGAAGGCTGAAGAAGGCCTTTAGGATACACCAACCAGATACAACTTCCTTAAGGAATAATTTTTATTAACTTAGAGTTAACAGTGTAAAAATAAGTGTATAACTCTAGAAAGGAGCAACCTACTATCAGGTTAAAGGCGCCAAGGTGGGCATCCGAGGAATTCGGCGGGCGGGAATCCCTGCTAATTCTTTTCTTTTTTTCAGCGCGGAGTACGAGGTCTCTGTCCCATCCACTCGCTATTACGCCTAGAGAATGGGCATTGAGTGGGCTGACGTCAATAATCAACTAGCCCTGAGAATCTCTAAGGGCTTCAAATGCAGATCAGGGTAAAATAAAGGAGTAGAAAGCCGTGGTGGTGTTGTTCAAGGGTCATAGAAGAAGTGTTGAGTCGGAATATCTTTCACGCAACACATGGATATTCCTTTGTTCTCCATATATATACGAGTTGAAAAAAGTAAAAAATGGAATGCGTTGCCTTCGCTTGATATAATTGGTTTAGATCGACTAGTTCGGCTGCACTCGATAAAGCAAAAACTTCAGCATTTAAAATCCTGCGAAGCCCGCGCTACTTGTAAGGATTGTTTAAACAACAGAAGCCGCCTTATGCTGATCTAACCAGATCAACAGTCGAGCAATGGAACGATCCTCCTATGCTATTAACATGAGCAAACGGCAACATAATCGGCTCCATTCCGAACCGGTCTCTAATCCAATGTGCAAACTCCTTGTTCTTTTCTTCTACAAAAATGCGCTTCTCGTCTAGACTTAGCGCGTTCAGTACGAGCCAGGGCGAGCACATAAACTGTGGAGGCCATGAGTTCTTTTCTGCATGCGGAGTATAGGGTAGCGGATGAAGCTCCCAGTCCCGGAAGACAGTATGAGAGCGGAGAATCTCCTCGGTGACGCGAGCAGGGCTGTATACTAGGAGCCCTTTGCGGAGAGGCAGGATGGTCGCGTCAATGTGCATCGTCGTGAACCCCTCGTTGGTCTCCAGAATCTCAACGGTATACCCTTCGGGCACCAAGGCCTGCACATATTCGATACCCTTCTTGTTGGTGACGTTGCTGATTTGAGCAATAATAGTCTTCCCGAAGCGCATAAAGTCAGCCGTATCGAAGGCTGGACGGCTGTTGTTGATGGACCAGTGGAGGGAGCCATTGGCATCGGAACTTCCATTAGTACCGTCTACCCCGTCATAGATGGTATCTCTGCCGACGATAGTGGGCGCTCGGCAGATTCTTGCGGAGTAGTCGTTGCTGAGCAGATCGAGGATGTTCGTATATCCCAGCTGGACTTCCTTCTGGCGGCAGCGCCAGGAGAATGGGGCCTCAATGAGCGTGTTTCCCACCGTCATGAAGGTATCACGCGGCATTGCTCCGGTATAGCCGCCGACTTTCAACCAGTCGACCTCCTTGGGACGATACACACGCACGCCGTTTTGGTCGAGAACGGCGGCAAAGTTGTCGAGCTCCTGCTGAGCCTTCTCCAAGACTTCAGGCGGGAAGGGGTTCCCAGGCCGGAACTTAGCCAAGTGCTCCTTTCTCATAGTTGCCGCCATCGCGTGGGAGGGCTCAGACGGGAAGGCCGAATGCTCCGCTCTTCCAACGATGACCGCCTTCAAAGGAGACCATTCGTCCTCCGCAGAGATAAGGGGAGTATTGGCGGACATCGTTTCAGGCTCCGGTGAAGAAAATATACTTCAACCGTGTTGGGGGAATGGATGCTCTTTGAGTATGTGAGAAATACCGCTTCTTCTACCTGCTTGCAGGACGGACAATTCGCCCGTTATATATTGGGATACTCCTCTCCACCTATGGTGCTTCTCCTGCGGTGTCACTCCTTGATATAACAAGGAGAATGACATGCGTGAAGCGATTGGGCCTCGAGGCCGACGGAGGAGCGGGCACAACTGTAACTGGCCCAAATAACCCCCTTTTGGTGTGAAAACAGATATCCGCTGGTCTGGATAATTCGGCAAGATCGTTGTACGCACATCCTTGTTGCTCGGATAACGACAAAGCCCTTTAGGCAGCGATTGATATATCATAGTCCTGAGGGAAATAATGACGCAAGAATGACATCTCCTTTCGTTGGGATCAGCCAGCCATAGGACAGTTCCTTGCGAAGACCGGTAGCTATCCAGAGATGATAACAACGCTTAGGGCCGGTAGTATATGAACTGTACCAACTTTTGAATGCATTGATGAATACATAGAGTCATAGGACGTCGACATTTTAAATCTGACCAGGCTTCGAGAACTCTCAAACAGATATCTCGGAGCTCACGGTCTCTTTCTCGTTGTTTGTAAGACAGGAGATATCCAAGTCGATATTTCCCCTTTTTATAAACAATACTATCCAACAGCAGTTAGTTAAGCCATGGAGTTTCATGAGCAGATAGACCCGGTTCTTCCGCGGCCGAAACCGATGAGAGTGTTGGTCCTTGGACTGCCTCGGACAGGAACCGCTTGTAAGGCGCCCTGTGGACAGGTTTCCCTTATAAAGAGCTCTCCATACTTATAGCCGCGGGCTACAGCAATGTGTGCTGCTTTGAGAATACTAGGCATCAATTCTTATCACTGGGACGATGTGCTGAGCACTAAAAAGAATGGTCACTTCGAACTCTGGTTGAATGCAAAGCAAGCCAAATTCGATGGGAAAGGAAAACCTTTCTCTGGCGAGGATTTCGATAGAATGCTCTGGAACTATGATGTATACAGTACCCTATCCAATTTCGTGGGTCTCGTTGCATTGACAAGCCATCTTCTCCTCTAGGCCGCGTCGGACGAATCTTGCTGTCATTTTGTTGATGAGCTCCGCATATCCAGACGCAAAGGTCATTCTTAACGTCCGCACCCACGAATTCTGGCTCAGGTCGATGCAAAATAATGTTCTCACGGTCCTTTCTTGGAGGTCCGTTAGTATACTCTCCCATCTAGACCGGGACTTCACGGCGGGGCACTGGCCGCTTCTTAATTGTAGCACCTCAGTGCTCTCCCGGGGAATCCCTGCTTATAAGACTGCTGCTGTTCCAGCTCTACTCGAGTCGTTTGACCAGCATTATGACCACATCCGTAAGGTAGTTCACAAGCAGAAATTACTGGAATTCCATCCAAGTCAGGGCTAAAAGCCACTTTGCCAGTTCCTCGACCTTCCTATCCCAGAAGAAGGATTCCCAAATATCAATGAGCCTAAAGCTACGGTTTGAAGTGACAGTTGGAATACCACATTCCGAGTGAATTTACTGGCATTCAGCCCGCCATTCGGTTCTCACAGAAAATGTGGGGTATGGATATGAAAGATCATCCAATTGCTTGTCAAATACCAGATGCAAGACCTGCCGAATGCCCTATAGTTGCTGCCCATTTGGAAGCAATTAGCTCCCTGATATATGACTGGACGGCCCTAAAACGGCCTGGGGGTTATATGGGTGTAAACATACCACAGGTGACCCTCCACGTCAGAGTATTCAATGACATCACAATCGTCTCTATATCCACGCCTCATAGCTTTCGCGATGGTATAGACATGAAGGGCCTACTCCAAGCTTGGACCCTTCTGCTTTAAGATCTGGAGGTTAAGATCCCACCACCGTATGGAATTGATAGCAACCCCCTGGATACCCTTGGCCAAAATCCAACCGAGCTATACAGGTTGCTAGATAAGCGGGGTGCAAGCTGGCAGAAGGTGATATTTCTCGCCCGGAAGCTGCCGGCGTTCTTCTTATACTCACGTGTAAACCGGGCCGTCTGCGTTCCATCTTCTCTTGTTGCTTCACTACGGGAAGAGGTAATGAAAGATATATCAAAAGTCCCAAACGCTAGCACCTCCTTTGTAAGTGAGAGCGATATCCTTTTTTGCTTGGTGGGCCCGTCTAGTATTCTCGTGTACATCTCGGAATCGAAGTCACACGATCAATCTTGTTTCGACTATGTCGCGAAGGGCCGCGTTAGCGAAAGATCTGCTACCTCCAGATCCCGTTTACCTGTCAAGAGCCATTGGGCCCCTGAAGACATTGACGGCTCGAAAGGAACTGCTCGATGAACCAACTGGCTATTCCGCGTATCGAATCCGGCAGACCGTAGAGAGGGACAACACGAGAGAACAGATTGAAGCTCAAGAAGCTTTGGCCGCAAAATCACCACTTGGAATACCGGCATTGTTAGGGGATTCGTCAACGGAAGGCGCTTCTAAGTTCGAGCGCTGGAAGAGTGAAACTGTATGACCTGGATTTCTCTGGCGCAAGAGAAGACCAGGATTCGAAGCCAGATTCCACCATCAGGCCGTATTATTGTCATAATTTCCTCCTCAGCGAGCTATCTCACATTAATACGCCAGATTCTTTGTTCTTTGGTAAAGGTGCAGGCGGAAATTATTGGATTTCTGCGTCTTTGAGGAGGAGGATCGTATCGAAGCTACCCTATCAAATTCGGATTGACTAATAGAATGCTTTTAGTTGTCTAGTCGTAGTATTTCATCTTAGCAAGGAACAGCATCTTCATGTACTTTATTTCCTTCAATTCCGCATATTTGATCTCGCTCTTCAGGAAAACAGAGTATGATGTGTCGATCGCGTCTGGATTTCTCGATTTAGAGGGTATTCTTTTGATTTCTTTTATTAGATGACTATCTAATAAGCCATACCGAGAGATGTCATTGCGATACATCTTAATAGCAGCGATCTAGAGAGAAGTATAGCTCTTTCTATCTTGCTGGCTTAGAAATATCTCTCGTATACACAGGGCAAAAGACATATTGAAGAGTACCCTCGATTGCTGCGAAACGTGTATTATATGCCCGGTGTGCTTTCGTCCTATGTAGCTCAGAAGATGTTTCGTAAGGAAGTCAGGATGTGGCATGGAGTTGTGTATGTTGTTGGGTGATAGACGTAATCAAATTTTAAAAGTGGTTGGTGGTTTGGACAAAAGCTCTCCAGCAAGTCTCCACACTTCTGCAGCACCAGCATTAAGTATTTATTTTGACCACGCATATATTCATGTCATGAACCCGAGTCCTAGTAAGCCAAATGACGGCCCATCCAGGTCTCTCGGGTCGGCAATATTATACCAAGATGCATCCCAGGATCTATTCATAATAGACATCCCAATCTCAATTAGCCTGGCACAACACCTACCCAGCGCCACCACCAATGATACCCCGTCTAATATACCACTGATATATTCCTCGGAAGCCATTCAGAGTCCATACAGCGGGCCATCTCCAGAGCCAAAAACAGAATCCGGAAGGGCGAAGATTTTGAAACTGGTCCCGGCATGGGAACGCGAGCATCATGCATCGTTACTGGGTGTCGTTGAAGACGGGATGAAGAGGCTTAAGGAGGGTTATCAGGGCAAATGGTGTTATCCTAGGTGTACGATACCGTTAAATGATGGAATAGATGCTTCTTTACCGCCTAGAAAGCGGTTGCGGCTCGATGAACCCGATTTAACGCTGGAGCAAGGCCCAAAGCCAGAGCCAGGGACGATATCTTCCCCAAATACTCCAAAACATGAAGGGTATAACCCCCTAGAAGCCATCTACGGGCCACCACCTATTATTCTAGCGCCGGGTGTGAACCGTTTCCCGTCGGTCAAAGACACCTACAACACCATCGTAACGAACCCGAACTCCCGTCAAGCTGTGATCCGCTTCGCTGGATCTCCTCGTGCCACTGCAACCAATGCAGAACCCACACCACGGAGACAGACATCCCTCATCATCCCTCCAAAATCGACATTTATATCAATGCACATCCAGCGATATGCTTTATCCCTCTCCAATCCACTCCCACTCATTCCATCCAGTCAGAAATTTGACTTTATACTCGCTGACCCACCCTGGCCCAATCGCTCCGTCAAACGATCGAGGCATTACGCCACAGCGACACTGTTATTTGATGATCTGGAGTTACTGGTAGCGAACATAGTGCGGACGTTCCTTACGTCTACCGGCGTTGTGGGGGTTTGGGTTACAAATTCTGGAAAGGCACGGCTAGTAGTGCGGAATGCTTTTCGGGCAGCTGGTATAGTTATCACCGAAGAATGGGTATGGGTTAAGACGACTGTTGCCGGGGAGGCAGTTGCGGCACTTGATGGGGTGTGGAGGAAGCCGTATGAGGTATTAATAGTAGGGAGAATGGGCGGGCAGGGAGGTTGTGTCAGGAGGAGGATTATTGCTGGTGTTCCTGATGTACATTCGCGGAAGCCGGGGCTGAGAGAGTTGGTTGGGCAGGCAGTCTTTGATGGAAAGGAGTATACGGCGCTGGAGGTGTTTGCGCGCAGCCTCACTGCAGGGTGGTGGGCGATAGGCGATGAGGTGGTCAGGTTTAACTGGAATGGGTGGTGGGTAGGCGAGGGATGTTTGGATAATAATGTATAACATAAAGCAGCCAACGTATAGTTACTGTTCTATTAACCCGGTCTGCATCGTACATAAAATCACATCAGTCGAACACTGGCCCCAGGCTAACAAGACTGAACCTCAAATCACCCTGCCCTGCGTCCTCCTCCGTCTTCAAAAACCTCCTAACCCCCTTATCCAGCGCCTTCTCACTCAACATGTCCTCATCCGCATCCAGCTCTCCACGGCACAATGGCCCCTTCCTCCTTCCATCAAGCTCATACAACCGCCCATCATCGCCCTTGACAAAACACACAAAATGCAAATCAACTTTCTCCTCTGCATCGGGTGCACTCGTATCTCCCTTCTTTGCAGCATCGGCATGCGCACTCTCCAATGCAGAGCTGGAATATAGTAGCTCTGCCCTCTCCTCAGGAGCTAGCGGGATAGCGTCAGATAGTAATTTATCTAGATCCGAGCCTGGTGTGATTTCACGCTTTGATGCACCGTTAGATACAGCGTGGAGTAGGCCGATGAGACCACATGCGTTGCGGATTGTTTGCTTGAACCATGTTACTGGCTCCTGGGGACCGGAGGAAGTGTATGGTTGGATGTCTGCATCTTCAGCTACTCGTGTTTTCTCGTAGGTCTGTGAGACGGGGAACACGAGAAGGAAGGCCTGTGAAGGACGTGGGATGAAGGCTATAAGGTCTGGGTCGGAGATGCTAAAGACATCTGCAAATCCTAGGGTAGGTGGGAGGCCGAGTTGGTGTATTAGATGTGACATGACTTCGGGGTTGTTTTCTGTATACTATTTGTTAGTGGGTGTATCTGAAAGGAGGGGTGATAAGGACTAACCAAGAGGCACAAAGGCCTTCGCATTGCCTGGGCAGTCGGGATTATTGTCTGCCATGTTGATTATGAGCTCCTAGTATCTTGTTGAGTAGAATGTCTTTAGTCCTTCAGGTTTGACGTTGGTGTTGAATGCTGTGTCGTATGTTGCTGTTGGTGCCTAGGTTAAAAAGTGATGGTGGGAGAAACTGCGTCATAGTGCAAACACTGCAAACAGTAAACAGTGCAAGGGGGCTTCTATATACAGATGCTGCCAGTACCACAACCGTAAACTTCTTCTATCGTGATTTCATTTATCGTTATCGTCTGTCTAATTTACTTAGCCTTCAATGGCGCAAACACGTTCACCCACAGCTCACTGGCCTCTCCCAGATAATATGTAAGATCCATATCTGCCATCCCCGCATCCTCATTCCCCGCGATAGTTTCAAGTTGCGAGATAAGATTCTCCAACCCAAAGGCTTTGCCCGTAGCCTGCGTATTACCAGCATCAAGCATGACATTGACCACATGGATGTGGAAATGATAGTATGTCGGCTGGTAGTGAACGTACAGCTTGATCTGATCCCGTTCCATGGACGGATAGACCTTCACCACGCTATCGAGTATGCTGTCACGCATCTGCTTGAGCCATCGAACGTGCTTCTTCTGTAGATCGCGCAGACTCCAGATATCCCTCCGCTGCACGAGTGCCAGAAGCCGTAAAGTGCCCATCGTCTTACGATCCCAGTTCAGGTCTGGAAGGAGCAGGAATCCTTCCTCCTCATCTTCGTGGCGGTAGAGCACGTCTTCTTGCTCCTTGCGACCCTCGATGATGTTGTAGACCCAGTTCAGACGACCGGCTTCACGCTTGCCGGCCATGAATGGGCGGACATGCTGTTGATAGATGGCTGGTGTCTCTGTGACCATGCGTACGGGCTGGACGGAGTATTTGGCGACATGCTGGGGCGTGCAAGGGTAGATGAGGGTGAGCTTCAGGTCTGGCGCGGAGGGAGATGAGGGAGAGCAGGCTAGGGCCCAGTGGTAGATGTCGTTGGCGCTGAGGTGGGAGATGTGGGTGAGGGAAGAGCAGAGAGAGGCTAGAGAGGACTGGTCGACGGCAAAGGCGGCGCGCTCGATGAGCAGGAGAGCTGGCTGGCTGTCAATTGAGCCGAGAAGGGAGATGCGGCGGTCATTCTGGTCTAGGGATGTTAGTTCTCTTTTAAGGCTGTGATGTGATGTGATGAATGTAAATGTTGGAAGTCGTACCCTGGTTGAGCAGCCGGTCGAGGACGAACCGTGGGACCAGGCTGGCGCTATCTGCTTGGTTGTCCATCCTATCAGTAGTACCTTAGTATCGTATCTACCATGATGCGCTAACTCTGAGCAGAGAGTCGCGATGTACTTTGAGAGCAACGCTATAATGTAATTCATTACATAAGCAATAATCGACTATTGATATTACTCCGTAGCTTTACCAGCTTCAAGCATGGAGATGTTTCTGTACAAGCTCCCCAGTGGACTCAGACATGCAGCAATGCTCCATCTGGCGTCCTTGCTGGATTGGACAGGCAACAGGAGCCATCGAGACCAAGAGATGCACCCGAGGGAACCGACTGTACGGTCGTGATGGGGCGTCCAACACTTATATGTTTATGCTGGGCCTGGATCTGGGACAAGGCATATCCCCAAGGCATCTTCCTGCCTTCTCGCATCTCCTTCTGCTTCTCTCGCCCTTTTGCTTCCCTTGGGCCGTTTCCTTGCCGACTTCCTCTTTAGGCAGGGTTACATAAGCCAATGTTTCTATTCCTGGACCTGGATGACATAAGCATCCACGGGTCCTTGGCGATGCTTGGCAAGGCTTGACCCTTCTTAAGATGCAGCACGTGCCTTCCCGGAACTTTCTTACTGGCTTTCGACTTTCCAGCTTCTGCTTCTCCCTGGCCACGTTCGGAGATTACAGACAAGGGAAGAGAATTACGGAGTTACGTTCTTTCTGTGGGAGAGAGTGGAAAAGAGGAGAATGGGGTGGGCCAACCCGCGAAGAGGTCGCGATGGGGCGGAATACGGAATCCTCCGAGCCATGGGCAAGCGGCGTGGGCGTGGAGTCGCACGTTCTGCCAGTCGACCAGATAACTCGCGATGCAAAAGGGAAAAAAAAAGCCTCCAATCCCGGATAACGTGGAAGGTGGGCCAAGGCCGAGAAAAAGACCAGGAAGAAGGAAAGGCCAGGGACCGGACGGGCGTTGTTGATCCGCGGTGGCCAGGTCGTGTATATATTAAAAGACCTTCTCTGCTGCTCCCAGTCTTCTCGCCTTCTTCTCGTCTTCCAAGTCAAGCACGCAGGCAAGATGAAGTTCTCCGTCCTCGCCGCCACCGCCTTCGCCTCGACAGCCTTCGCCCAGACCTTCCAGCGTCTGGGTGGCTGTCCCGAGCTGGGATGCATCTTCCCCCCAGACAAGTATGTTGATATACAAAGCTCGTCCATTCAGCGATTGAGCGTGAAATACAGGTGCTAACAGACTGGTAGAGCTGAGTTCCTGTCTGGACAGTACTTTGACATCCGTCTCGAGGTTCACTCGCCCGTCAATGGATCCGAGGCCCGCGTT
>JANTQJ010000731.1:0-11230 GCA_032989685.1 Arthroderma sp. PD_2
TCAAAGAGCGTATGGCTCGGGGGTATAAGAACTCGGAATACCAGCTCCCATACTACCAGGTTGGAAGCTTCACGAGGTACCTGACAGCCGAAAAGGCCTGGATTAACGAACAGTTGGCTCCTGAGCTAGATCATATCGAGCTTGAAGATGTCGCGGCCTTCTACCCACAGTTGCTTCGCCAAACGCATATCGAAGTCTTGGCTCATGGAAACCTTTACAAGGAGGACGCCTTGAAACTAACCGACTTGATTGAGTCGACGCTTAAACCAAGGACTCTCCCCCAGTCCCAGTGGCACGTACGCAGGAACATGATCATTCCTCCCGGCAGCAATTACATCTATGAAGAGACCCTCAAGGACCCCGCTAACATCAACCACTGCATCGAGTACTATCTCTTTGTTGGAGCTCTGACCGATCCCCTTCTGCGTGCGAAATGTTTGCTATTTGGACAGATGACCAATGAGCCCGCGTTCGATCAGCTTCGAACAAAGGAACAACTAGGCTACGTTGTCTGGAGTGGTGCTCGCTATTCCTCAACGACTCTAGGTTATCGTGTGATCATCCAAAGCGAGCGAGACAACCAATATCTCGAGACCCGCATTGATTCCTTCCTCGAAAACTACGGAGAGTCCCTCGCTTCGATGTCTGACGAAGAATTCGAAGGCCATAGACAAAGCATCATCAATAAAAGGTTGGAAAAATTGAAGAACCTCGGCTCTGAAACGGGTCGATTCTGGTCTCATATTGGCTCTGAATATTTCGATTTCACGCAGCATGAAGTTGATGTTGGGGTCTTGGAAGATCTTACCAAGGCAGATATCGTTGAGTTTTACCGCCAGTACATCGACCCGAATTCTGCCACTCGCGCAAAACTTTCTATACACATGAAGGCGCAAGCGAGTGCAAGCCTCATTGCTTCGCCAGAGCAGAAGGGTGCCGTCATTTCTAAGATTGAACAATTCCTTGGCACCGCTGGAACCAAAGTCGATACCGACAAGTTTAAGGAGGCATTCAAGGACATCACTATCTCCAGCAACAACTTGGATGGAATCATTTCTACCGTGCGCGACCACTTGACATCCGCCATGCAGGTCGCAGAGGACGAAGCCACGAAACTTTTGGAACCGGCAAAGGGCCTTTTGCCAACGTTGCTCTCCCAAGCTGGTGTGAAGACTGTTACTAACGGGGACAAAGAATCCGAATCCAAGGAAGCTTCTGCGAACGGCGATACCAATAGCACCGTTAGCAATGGCAGGGATGTCCCCCATCGCAAACAGACATTCATTACCAACGTCCCTGAATTCAAAGCACGTCTTGGTGTGAGCGCCGCTACAGTCCCGGTAGTCGACTTGTCTGAATTTGAAGACTTCGATCCAAAACTCTAGAGCCGACCAGTATGTAAGCTCCTGTCTAGTCACTGTTATAAACAGTGTCTATGATGAGGGAGCTACCTGTTCTAACCTATAAATAGATTTTGCTTGGATAGTCACTTACTACTTGGTGTATACTACTTATGAGGACATGGTTTTTATTTGCGAATATCTTTCAGTGTGTGGCGCCATGGAGGCGTGGTATGGGGGCATTGTGTTAGACGGCTTTCGTGCTCGAGGTACAGATGTAGGGATATTAACTCGCATACTCTAGATAGATTTTAACTGTCTCTGGCATACTCCTTCTCCTTCTCCTTTCCTCCTCTTGGCCACTGCGGCAGGCCAGATAGTCACATGACAGAGGATTCGGATTAATTATGTAATCGTATAAAATATTCGGTAAATATATTCTCCGTCTACCTCAGTCACCAGCTTCCTGATAGAGGCACGAACCAAGCTCAAGCTTCAGCATTGAAGAACAACGAATTGGCGCGTCTGATTATTTACTGAGTCTAAGCTGTGGTTACAACGATATTGATACTCATTTATTTGATGAAGTATTAGCCACAATGTCTGCAGTATCTCCGATATCTCTTCAGAGCTCACGCCCGTAAGTAATGTCCCCTCACAGCTCTGACCAGCATCCAGGGACCTAGCGGTCAAATGCGATATTATATCGATCTATAGGTTTTGCTATTATCTGGTCTTTAGACTAATCTCAGGCCCCTTCTAGACCTATCATACCCGAATCCTTCTCCGCAAACCAACCAAAGACAATCAGATTATACCCTCTATCAAACTATACGTTCGGCACGAAAGAGACACAGCCAGAGGAGGATCCATCAGTACTAGCGCGCTTGAAGCGTCTAGAAGAACATTACGAGCAGTATGGGATGCGACGGACCTGCGAAGGTGTGCTAGTATGCCACGAGCATAACCATCCACATGTCCTCATGCTACAGATCGCGAATGCTTTCTTCAAACTGTAAGATTTACACCTCTCAAAGAGGCTACCTTTGAGGTCTGAGGACTTTCAGTGACTAACTAGCTTCAATTTCTAGACCCGGTGATTATCTACAACATTCAGATGATGAGATCGAGGGATTCAAGTCGAGGTTAAACGAGAGACTAGCCCCCGTTGGGTCGCAATTCACTGGCGAAGGTGTTAATGAAGATTGGGAGGTTGGCGACACACTGGCACAATGGTGGCGGCCAAACTTCGAAACTTTTATGTACCCTTTCCTACCTGGGCATGTGACGCGGCCCAAAGAGTGCAAGAAGTTATATTTCCTTCAACTTCCAAAGAAGAGTACGTTGTCACCCCCCACCTGCACCGATCTATACCCCGCAGAATACATGGAAGGGCGATGACACTAACCCCCACTATAGAAGTCCTCTCAGTTCCCAAGAACATGAAGCTGCTGGCGGTACCTCTTTTCGAACTATACGACAATACTGCCCGTTATGGACCTCAACTTTCAGCAATCCCGCACTTACTATCTCGGTATAACTTTGAGTTTGTGGATGAGGATGATAATGTTGTGGCTGTTACTCCTGGTCACCAGGCTACCAACGGGGTACCTCCGCGGACAAAAGTTTTGGCTGGCGGCGAAGACTCAGCCAACGGACAAGACATTGGAATGGATGAATTTGCGCCCGGAGACCAGCAATGATTGTGTCACCTCCATTCATCGTTTAGTTTTTTGCCGGTAAATCTCTAGCCTGGACCGCGTGTGTCTTTGTTTTCTCTTCAATTTCTCTTCCCCGTTTGTCTAAGGCTTCTTGTTATGGGACGGTTCAACGGTTAAACCAATAAGCAAATCAATAAGATAAAATTACATTCCATCATAAGCGTCGACGCCTATTCTCTCTTTCTAGCATTCCATACCTATCCCCGCATTCTTAAGTGTAGAGAGAATATCAAGATTTCTCTCCCATCATTTCACCTATAATAAACATTGTTTGAAACATTTAAGCGTTAAGGCTGGTGATAACGATTCGTGGGATTAACAATTTAGATATCTACCGTGGTGTACGTCTAGGAGTGTTTGAGCCGAGGCATATCCCAACACTATTTATGGTGACGTTGTGGTTTAGTTCACCACAACCAAGCAACATCACCATCACTAAACAATATAATAAAGCCTTTCCGCCTATCTATCTATGATTGTATGGGTCTTCCTCCTGGCGACCCAAGCCTAACCAGGGATTCGCAAGATTCCAACGCGCAACATGCTTCTTATAGGCTTAACCGGTTCCATAGCCACGGGCAAATCCACCGTCTCATCCCTCCTCAGCTCACCTCCTTATAACCTCCCAATAATCGATGCAGATGTACTAGCCCGCAAAGTCGTCGAACCAGGTACTGCCGGATACCGCGCTATAGTCGATTACTTTGGACCTACGACTCCCGATTTGCTGCTTCCAGAAGAACAGCCCGGCAAGGGAAAGCCATTGAATAGACCGATCCTTGGTAGGCGGGTATTCGGCGACTCTCCAGAGCGAAGAAAGGATCGATCAGTACTCAATGGCATTGTACACCCGGCCGTAAGGTGGGAGATGTACCGCTGCTTGCTCTGGTATTATATACATGGCCACTGGGCTGTCGTTTTGGACGTACCGTTGCTCTTTGAGAGTGGCTTGGATGCTTTGTGCGGGACCGTGATCGTGGTTGGAGTTAAAGACCCCGCGGTTCAGATGCAGAGGCTACGTGATAGGGATCCCCATCTTACAGCCGAGGACGCGGAGAATCGTGTGAAGAGTCAGGGAGATGTACATGGGAAAGTCAAGAGGGCGGAATTTAGAGGGACAGAGAATGCGAAGGGCGTCATTGTTTGGAATGACGGGGATAAGACAGCATTGGAGGTGGAGGTTAGGCGTGCAATCAAACATATTAGCTCGACGAGCCCGCGTTGGTGGGCTTGGGTTTTGTTACTGGTGCCGCCGCTTGGTGTTGGAGTAGCAGCCTGGAACCTGGCCCTCAATTATCGGGGGAGGATGAAATGGGAAGAAAAGGAGCGAAATGATAAAGCAAAGCTATGATGGAGCCATAATAGTCTATACAAGCTCGTTAATTCAGTGGGAGACCATATCTAATACGTAATGCAATATATGAGGCCGTAGTAATAAGACACAAGGGTATCATTTAGAAGATTCAATAATCAAAATGCCGAAACCATGGCATATTCAATGCACATATAACACGCTTAAAAGTAGAAATCTCGCCTGTCCCAAAAGATGCAGCATAAATGCGGTAATATGCCTCGTAGAAATAGTAGCAACTTATTTCCGATTTTTGTACCCCTTCCCACCACGTGAGTTGTTTCCCTTGCTGCCGCCCCCAGACGAGATTTGGCCTATCCTCATAGCGTCTTTAAAGCGGCCTTTTTGTTCGCCTTTAGGAGCATTTGTGTCTGGTTTAGTTGCTGCTGGCGGCGCGGTGGTCTAGAGGAATACATGTTAGTATAGCTATGTATAGCTCCAGCCGAATGTAGACGCAGAAATCGCGCACTCACCTCTGTTTGGCGCTTCTTCTTAAAACCTCCATAGCTTTTTCTCCCTTCGTATACAGTCACATCGTCTGCATCTGCATCTGCATCTGCGTTTGCGGCGTCGGTTTCGGGTGTCGATTCAGCTACTGATGCCGTATGCCTCTGAGATACGGCAGATTTTATACTTCCAGTAGGAAACTCCAGCACCCACTCGGTTTCTCCCGTCTCTGCAGCCTGGCGTGCTATGGCTGCTGAACGCTTGTCATCTTCAGCTTGAATTGCCGCTGATATTGCTTCTAAATCGGAGTCGTTTGCATGCGCCGCAGCACTAGCTCGTTGGGAGGGCGAATCGCCGGATGTTTTCCGTCGTTTGTAAGCTGGAGTAGATGGGCCACTATCGAGCTTCCGGCTAGAGGGAGAATCCGGAGGTGTTTGTGTAGGAGATGAGCCATTTCCAACGCCTGAAGCAGCCGCGCGTTGCATAAACTAGCTTATCATGTTAGTAAATATATTGAACCGAGCTTTAGAACATTTCATACCTTCATGGTCATCAGCCTCGAAGACATTCCCTTGGGTTGTGACATGGTTGCAGAGCTTGTGAAGACGGTCGCCTAGAGTAGATATGCCAATTGGAAATCTTTTTAGCTGCTACAGCGCTGACAAGGGCGTAGAATTATTTCCGTAGGTTTTTATTTTGTCGCGGATCTTATGTCCGATGATGCAGCGAAATCGATAAATTTTAAGGTCAGCCAAGCAGCAGCCGCTTGCGCGCTTAAAGCGGCAACAGCCAAACCACTTCCCATCGAGACTGGCCAATTCGCCCATCTTCATCAACTGCTACGACAAACAACAGCACCCGCACCGCCAGAATGTTGTCGTCCGCACGCTCACGGCTGTGCCTTTTTACGGCGCAGTCCTCCCGCTTCGTCCCGCGAGCCACATACACCTCGACGGTCCCTCGTTTGAGCGAAAACACCATTCCCACGAACAACCCAAACCCTACGAAGCCCGCGACGAGCGTATCGGAGACCAATGCTACTCCTGTGTCCTCAATGGGTAGACAGCCTGCCTCCATGCAGGAGACAGTCGAGCAGGCGCAGAGTCAGCTAGCCATGCAGGCCCCTAACAGAGCCACCACTTGGGCGAAGAGTCAACAAGAGAGGTCCAAGGCCATGTCCGGTCCACGATTTGAACAGACGATCGTAGACTTCCAGGTCAGTTAGCCAAATATTTATCTCCGGAGAGATTGGACGGTATACCTGCAGGTTATGACTTCAATTGGAGGCTATACGTCGCGTTTCGGTGATAGTGGGCTAACTGTGTCTCAAAACATATAGCCTCAACCATATGCTGCCATTGACCTAATCCACAAGCAGCCCGTACGATGGACGAAAGAAAGAATCGTATCGTGTGACGGCGGTGGTGGCCCGCTAGGTCACCCCAGAATATTCATCAACACCGACAAACCTCAGATCTGCCCTTGCGAATACTGCGGTCTCCCATTCGTAAGCTATTCCATCCGGCGTCAAAAGCAATTGGCCTACTACATGGCTTTTCATATCTATTTACTGACAAGTTTTTACCTTCTAGGCAAACGAACACCACCGTACAGTACTCGAGGCTCAACCCCGAACTTCGTACCCACTTGAGCCTACCGGGGATGCAGCGGAGGTCAACGAATCACAACGTATCACCCCATCTGGCTTTGAGCAGCGATAGGTTAGATTCAATTTGTGACTTACAACTCTCTTTTTAAAATCAATCATGTATTCATTATGTATATCCCATCAATGTATCCTTGTTGGTTGATATTAGATCGTTCTTGTGAATGTGAAGGTTAGAATAGCTTTAAGGCATCTCAAGCCTATATATCAGGCGTAGGAGAATGCTCAAGACTGTCGACTCTCGTTGCTGATCAGTCGAGAAGATACAAGATAAATTAAAGCAAGTAAGGAACGCTCAGCTAGGGCAAATACAACTAGACTAATCACAGCTGCGATTTAACCCATTTCGGCTTTCTCTTCTCACGGAATGCCGCAAGGCCTGATAAAAAAAATACCGAGTTAGCAATGACACTCCTATGGTCAGCGGTTTGAAAATGCATATCCTACCTTCGGCCAGGTTCTCGCCAGAATGGAGTTTCCTATCATACTGAGCCCTCGTATTTCCAACGGCAACTTCCACATTCCCAGTTTCCCATGCTTCTCTAAGTCCAGCCTTTGTGACGATAAGAGCATCAGGACTTAGCTGTGAGATCTCCTTGGCTAGTTCCAATGTTTCCTCGATTAAGGACTCGTGCGTTTTGGAGATACGATTCACAAACTGCCATGCTTTGCCTTGTTCAGGAGAGATAACTTGCCCTGTCATTGCGATTTCAGATGCAACTTGCAACCCGACGATGCGCACGAGACGGGCTAATCCACCAGCTGCGGCATATACACCACGCTTTGCTTCCGGTAGAGAGAACCGAGCCTTTGGAGAGGCAACAACCATGTCACTAAATAAAATAATGTCAGGTCAGGATACATTCAATATGGACGTTATAAGAAGGCTCGAGCATACCAATTCAAACATATCTCAAATCCACCCCCGAAAGCAAATCCATTTACGGCAGCAATGACGGGCTTCTTCCCTTTCCTCTGACTGATGCCAGCAAACCCCGATTTAGGGTGGCCTGTCAAGTAAGGCTCAGAAGGGGGATTAATCGCATTCTTCTCAATCTCTATCAAGTCTTGTCCGGCACAGAATGCCTTGTCTCCGGCACCAGTGATAATAGCAACTTGCATAGATCCCTCATTTTCGAACCAAGTCCACAGCTTCTCGAGGTCCCAGTGGCCCTGGAAAGGGATTGAGTTCATATGCCGGGGACGGTTTATAGTAGCCAGTAGAACTCCAGTGTTTGGATAGGAGAGAGTGTAAAAGGGAGAGCTGGGAGGGTCGGTTGCGAACGACATGGCTGCGGGTATAGTTTTCTCTGTTTAATGCAACAAAGAATATAATGATGTTTACGTAGTTGAACACTTTAGAGTAATCAAATAATGGTATTCTATCGATATCAAGAGAGGTTGTAGCTGGTAAACTGTTGCCTATTTATCTTCATCTTCTCCAACTGTTCCTCGGCTCTTTTGTTGTTTTCCTCCTTTTTACCGACAAGCCGAGCTTACATAAGCACAACTTCCTTCATGTTTATCAGCTTTTCTTTCTTTTCTCATCCTCGATTTCACAGTAGGGTGGAAGATGGTAAGAAATTGCTCATTGAATTCCTTGTCAAAAGCTACGAACATGGATGCACAGAGGAGCTACATGCTCCGAGCCAGTCAGCGATATGCCAACTCTATGTGACGTCATAAGTATATACATCGACTTGGAGTTATAAACACTCCAGCTAATTATCAGTTATCATCAGTGCAAGGGGTCAAAACATGCCATTGAAATATAGGCAGTTCAAATCAACCAGGACGAGTCCAAGGATGGAGAAATGGATGAATAGTCCTCCATACGAGGACCAGACAGAAGAGCAATTTGGCCATGTTCAGTGGCAGGCAAACTGTCAGTGTGGACGTATTGTATATGAGATAAACAGGAAACAGCCGTTGGACTCCAAATTCTGTCACTGTCGAGGCTGTCAGGTGCTACACGGTCAGCATACTCGCGATTGAAGCCTGCCTCTGCCATGTTTCGGTTTTTAACGCCAATTCCAGGAGCACCTTTCCAGTGGGCGGCGATATTTGAAAAATCCGACCTCAGGTTTGTAGATGGCCATCGCGGGTTGGACTTTTATAACAGCAGCGCAAAGGAACGGGGCCATAACCTGCCGTGTAAGGTATCATGTTCATATTGCCATTCTATGATCATGGATGAAGGAAGGAATGTCATCCTCCTATTTCCAGAACTTATCAGGTTTGACGCTGAGGAAGACGGCGATGGAATGAGAAGAGTCTTTTCCCCTAGGTATGTGGATTTGAGTAGACTCGCCCTTGTTTCGTGCCCCTTACTATATAAGTATCAAGTTTGCCTGTTTATTTGATCGCTGACATTCGGCTGGATGTGACTATTAGCTGCCATATATTCTATTCACAAAGAGTAGTTGATATTCCAGATGGAAAGCCCAAGTGGACAGGTATAAACGGCTCCAGTGAGAGGATTGAAGGGTAGACTGGTGTCCTAATTACGCTGCTTTCGTGTCACATATATCATCATACTCAAAGGGGGTTTGGCCTCTAAAAGCATCCATCCTCATGGCCATCTTACTACTAGCTTCAATGTAAACAAACAACTTGTCTAATATCATATACAGTGGAATTAAACCTCTCTACTTTGAATTCATCTGGCGGAACACTCGAAGTTGCATTTTTATTTAGTGGCCCCGCATCCATGACGCCGTGGTCCGAAACCCCATCAAACAGATCTTCCTGGCTTCAGGTCTTCCTCATCTTACTCTTCATCCTCGCCTTTTTCCCAGACCTCTTCGTGACTGTCCCATACTTCCTATTTGACCTGTTATTCTCCCGGCCTGAACCAATCGCCTCTCCTCAACCACAATTACGGCAGTGCGCTGAAATCTGTACCCCTCCGATACCGACGATGTCGTGGTTCCAGAAAAAAATCTCTCTTCCAAGTCGTTCGCGCGGATCATACTTGATCACAGACCATATATTATCCGAAATCCCTGAGATTGCTTCATACAAGACTGGCCTACTTCATCTCTTCGTTCAACATACCAGTTGTGCATTGAGCTTGAACGAGAACTGGGACGAGGATGTGCGGGCAGATATGAGCGATGCTTTGGACAGGATAGCGCCTGAAGATAAGAGGGGGAATCTATACCGTCATAGTGCGGAGGGCCCAGATGACATGCCGGTATGAAAGGCAGCTACATCGTGCCCTTTGATAAAAACATTGGTCTAACCTCCCGGATTCTACTCTAGGCTCATGTCAAATCCGCTCTGATCGGAGCATCTGTGACAATTCCAATTACGAACGGTAATCTAGCTACAGGAACATGGCAGGGGATATGGTACCTTGAATTCCGTACCAGCAGACATTCCAGGAACGTCGTGGCCACGATACAAGGAGAGAAGAAGGCATGACTTGAAGATGGAAGTGTTATAACTCCAGCTCGGCTTCGTGCCGAAATATAATGAGATGCTAATAGCTTGTTTTGTAAGTTATGGGAGGGATGATTATGAAGAAGCAAATGTATGCGGTCCCAGGATCCGTTTAACATTGGTCTAATAGCACAAGTCGGAAGGGCTCAAATATTCGACTGATATATTACTCACCACTTACATTATGGCGATAGACTTACTGCAGATAGTACGACAAGGCTCTCTAAAAGAGTTTACCAATAGCCTGCATCTCTGTTAACATCTGTTTGGCGGTTTCACTCTCCCCACCATATCTGACGAGTAGTCTCCATCTTCAACTCTGCAGGGTAAGGGTCAAGGAACTTATCGAGTAGACCCTGCCATTCCGTCCCTGTGAGCTTACAGTTCCACGCAGACGTAAACTCCCAATAGGGCGGATACCAGCCCGAAAACTCCCAATCAATGATCCCAACAACCTTGTCTCCACGAACGAGGACGTTGGAAGGGTTTAGATCGCCATGAGTGAAGCCTGGTGGCGGCCAGGGACGATCTTGCATCGCTGCCATGGCCTTGATGTCTTGCCAGTCCTGGTGTTCTCCCCACTCCGACTCCTCAGATGGTTGTAAGCCATCTCTGAGCCAAAGATGAAAGTCCTGGATGGTCTTGAATGGCCCAAAACGTGGAAGACATCGGGGAATGCGAGAGTCGTATAGTGATCCACCAGCAAAGCTCTCTACTCCAGTGTTCGAAGGAGGCTGCAGTGCCCGCAGTTCCTGTAACATATCCCTCAGTTGGGCGAATATCTTTAGCCGAGACTCCTCAGGCATCTTTCCCAGTGCTGTTGCGAGGCCCACGCCCTGTATCCTCTTCATGACAATATATGCACGGTTCCCGTGGACGAATGAGCAGTAGACCTTGGGGACCGGGAGAGATGAGTGGTCAGCAACAAACTTCATCGTAGCTGCTTCTGTTAAATGGATCCATCGACCTGTCTTGACGATCTTGTGCCTTGATATCGGGGTGCAGAAGCCATCACGAGCGTAGAATTTGGCTGTAGTCTTGAGTGCTAAAAGGGCCAAGAAGCGACGGATGATCGTAGAGTTTATAGCCAGGCCTTCTGTGCCCTCATGCTGAGTTTCGACCGTCAACATGTGTAAGCCCTGACTGTATATCAATTAAAGATGAAGAGAAGTATATAAGATGAACAATGTGGGAGCAAAAAAAAAGGAAGAAAAAAAGGAATGACAAGGGTGGGATTCGAACCCACGCTCTCGTTAGAGAA
>JANTQJ010000732.1:0-11212 GCA_032989685.1 Arthroderma sp. PD_2
AGTCTGAGGTAGTCGCAAAACTTAATTTTTTTACGATTGCCATTTGCGTCCTTCATGTTGGGGTCGGGGTGATCGTATGTTTCTCCCTTTGTTTTGTGGAGGTGAACCATTAATAGGTTTGGAAGCTGAAACTCAAGAACGTGTTCCGTATCATAGGAAGTCGATGGCAAACGGGTATTTAGAGGAGCCCCAAACGTAAAATCCGTGCATATGATGGATGTGAAACCATAAGCGTCAGCGTTCTATCCAGACAAAAGCAGTTTATTAGTCTAACGTTGCTTAGAGAGCCGCAGCAATGCTGCATGAAATTGGGTGGTGAAGCCAGCAAGCCACGTTTACTTACAGATAGGTCTCCGCTAGAAGGATACGATTTGCTCATGTAGAGACCTGGAACAGCCGGGCTCAGCTCCGCATTATCTTTTTCATGGCAAAGATGGGACATTTTGTTTCCTCGTTTCTCCAGCTCTCCATGCCTACGTGCGAAGCCCGTGACACTCTCATACTCATCGCCGCCATCGTCGCCCCAAATTGTCGGTATTGTTGAACAATCAGTCGAATTTTTTGGAGGCTTGTGTAGGTCCTTATCAGTCGGGCAGAAAAGTTCGCCGATGGGAATCTTAAATGCGGGTCCATAAACACCAGCTCGTTTCTGTAGGCTGTGGTCACTTACGCTCAGTGAGCGTTCGTGAACACTGGGATCTGGTTTGGAGGTGATATTATTCCCCATCACCCAAGGTAGACCAAGAGGTATGCTTTTCTCGCCGACTGATCCCATACCGAGGTCTGGACATGTGCCGCCTTCAAGAACGTCCTTGTCCCAACCGACTATCTTCTTCTCGACTTTAGGCCATTTGAAGATACTCGCATCAGCCCTGGCATATAGATGAGCCCCAACTTGCATACCATAGGTAAAGGGACATTCGGCCGTGGTACTGATGCCAGCAGCCATCTTGACCATGACGCTACCTTCACCCACGACACCAGCCGTGGCAGCTCCCACATCCCAACTATCATCAAATCTAATGCCGAATTCTAGACAGGTTGATAATAGATTAGTATGCCTCAAAAACGGACTAATGTCTGAGTCTGTCCCAGAAACAGAACATGAACTCACCTGCCGCTGCCCTTAGCTTTGCAGTAATATCCCCGCTCACCTTAACGCCAGCATAAAACTGTGGTTTTTGGATGCCATTGAAATCACCCGTCTTGTCTAAGCTTGGATCGCCCTCGCCAATTTCCTTTGGCTTGTACTCATCCGAGCCGTCATTTGGGAGGGTCTGTCGGATCTCCCATTTGGCAATGTCTATCTTAGTCTCAAACTTGGCGGCTGCCGTAAGCTGTGCATCGATAGAGCCAGAGATATGCACCTGCGGGCCAATGGTAACGATTCCGGGAATGCGAAATGTTGCGCCTGGGAAAGGGAGACTTAGGATTGTTTTTTCTTTGTTGTAGGTGAAATGTGCCACAGCATCAACAGTGAGAGTGGCTGTTATTTCTCCTTTGTTGTAGAAGGTGAGGTAAGATTTGCTGAGGTCAAGGGGCGGACGCAAGCTGGTGACTATCAATGTAAAGCCGAAAGTCGTCGAGATCTTCATGTTAGTAAGGGCCTTTGCTTTGACATGGCCATCATACTTTATATCGTTCTTCTCGCACCTCCAGGTTTCGTCGACGATTACAGCAGTGAGAGTATCCTCGAAGTTGTGTGTATAGTCACGCTTAATCTCAGGGGTAACCATCTTCGTCAGCCACTCGATAACGGAAGACCCAAACCATCTCTCGTGAAGATCCCGTTTTTCAAGCCCTCCGAAGTGGTAGTCGTCGCGAAATTCATCCTCAAGCCATTTCAAATGGTTGCCATCGACGTCGTCGAGCGATCTCTTTCTCTTTTTCTTGGATGGCGATGCGGCTACTACTTGGTCCCAGTAGTTATCCTGGTTGCTGAAGTCGACTCGCATCTGTGTGTCGCCCATGCCGCGGGGAACTCGCGAGAAATCATAGTCGAATGTCAGGTCATAAACAACGCCCTTAGAAGGAACACGGCTAGCGAGATGGCGGGGAATCAATTGGCTCTTGGCGCGCTCCATTGATTTGGCAACGGCATATTTACCAGGGCCGCAGCCTTTCGGCATTTGCAAAATTGTTCCTGGCACGCCCTCGCCGAGACTTATCTTGTGACAGTTGCTATTTTCCGAAAAATCGGTGCATACCATCTGGACGGTGTGCTCCCCCTCGGTGACGGCGTCTTTGCAGCCGAACACATCCCAGTGCGAGCCATCTCGTTTATCAAGGGACGTCTGGATCTCTTCAGGGGAAGTCATCACAACAAATTGGAAAGCTGTATTGTCGGGGTCACCATCCTCATCGTCCAGGTTGAGGTCAAAATCAGTGTTAACATTGTCGCCAGTTGGGGGGTGTTCAAAAAGGTTCTCAAGGGGAACCGGCAGGAAGAGATGTTCGCCTGAGGCCACATGTACCGCCACCTCCCTCACTGTGAGTCGCGATTTGCACGCCAGAAAGCACATCGCAATGGTTGTCGAAGCAGCTATCTCTTTTTCCGTGCCAGCTGCAATTCTTCCAATTCTTGAGTTGTTTCTCAGGACAACAGTACGGTCTCAAAAGAGATACATCAAGACCGTCCAGGACTTTTGTCAGCTCATCTCCTTTCACCTGATCAATAGACTGCTTCTTTCCCGTTACTTCCTTGATCTTATCCTCGACCTCGATGTCAAAGGACTGCATCAAGCCGGAGAATGTCTGCAGCGCTTGTCAGCTCTGGTATAAAAGCAGTCTCACTGTTGAATCATCTTGAAGAAAATAAGAGATATCGAACAAGCAAGGAAATATAACATCAAAGAAATAGAGCTGCTTACCAACGGCTTGTATCCGTTAGAGCAAGTTGTTGAGCCTGTACTCCCCCAGGAGCACTTGTTGCCTTCTGCAAGAGGGCTTTTGCAGCAGTAAACCTTGTTACCGTCCCAGCAGACGTTTCCATCGCCATGTTTGTCCAGCAGGAGCGTAACTTCATTATCGTGACAGTGGCCGTTGCAGAACGGGGCTGTCCCACGCCAGGTGCAATCAGCAGGATCAGGGGCGCCTTCGAGAGGACAGCACAGCTTGCTCTTCTTGCCGTCACCGCAGTCCTGCTCAGTAATCTTGATGAATCCGGCCTTGCAGTTGCCATCACACCCTGTTGTATAGCAGCTCGGAATATGGGCGTCCTGGATAGATAAGTTGTCAGTTTGGAGTCTCTCCTTTTTTATAAACATGGGTCGAGATTAGGTAATCCATGAATATCACGTGATAAGAGATAAAACCGACCTCGTAAAACGATTTGTCTTTTGCAGCATTTTTGAAGTCACCAAGAGCTTTTGGAGCAATAACAGACTGAAGGCCGCTGCGTTGGTCGTCATCTTGATCGATCTGGCGATTGTTTCGTCGGTCGTTAGCAAACAGATTTCCTCTCGGCTCATTCATACCACCGAGTACGACTTACTGCCCATATCAGGTAACCTCCTAGCCCAAGTTCTTTCGCGAATTCCTTCTTTTGCTTGAAAGTGTCCGCATCGTCCTATAGGCTGTTAGTGATTTCAAGGCCTGCGACGATAGTTTACGGCGCGGAACTCACAAAGGAAACCCATTGATCTTGGTCATAGGTGATATACTTAACGCCGGACTCCTTGTCGTGGAAGGGTTTGATACTGCCCCTCCCCTCGAGACTCCTTTTGTGATTTTCTTTCTTGACCATCTCCATTATCTCGCGGTAGGTAAGGATGCCGGATGCCTTGCTACAAGCACCCGGTGCGGCTCCTCCCTTGAAGGGACAACCTGGTTTATCGCATGATGGGTCTTGGAGCTGGAAACTGCGTCCATAGAAGCCAAGTCCCATGTTGACTTTGTTCGCAGGGACATCGTTGCGCCAGAGGAGATCCAGGGCCTGTCTCATTTCAGTGATGTTGGAATGGCCATAGATATGATTGCCTATGGGATTGTTACTGTCCCATACACCGTGCAAGCTGCGATCACGAGTCCAATTAGCTTTATTGCTCGAAAATAGGCTACAGAACTCTGGGAATCTCTCCCATTTGGATGGGGGATTGGTCTCACTCATAAGTCATCATGTTTACAAAGTCAACATAATCGACGGCTTTGAGGTCGAAATGCCTCAGGTACCAGTAACTGCTTGGGGCAGTGAACGATACAGTGTAGTGGAATGGCTGCTTTTTGTTCTCCTTATCCAGCTCCTTGAGGAACTGCACAAAGTTCTTTCCATCGCTTGGGATGCCACCTCGGTCGGCTGCGCCTGGATACTCCTATTGAAACGTTAGAATTCAGGTTCAAATGCCAATGCGGGGAAGAAGAGTGTGATGGAATACTTACCCAATCGAAGTCAACACCGTCGAAGGCATACTCTCTCATGAAAGCGAAAAGGTTCTCGATAAACTTGGCACGATTCGCCTTAGTGCTGACCATATCACTATACACCTTCTGCGTTGGGCCTATATCCCATTATCAACAACTTCATCGGATGCACATCCTTCTTGTTTACCAGGCGGATATCCAGTCCTTGTAGCTCGGTTTGGATGTGGGGGGCGATGGAATGCATAACCTACCTGGATCGTTGAAGGTCCAGCCGCCGAGAGCAACGACAGTCTTCAGCCCTGGGTTTTTCTTTTTCAGAGATGTGAACTCTGAAAACAATTTATAAGGAAGGCCGTCCATCCCTGCGATCTTAAAGTCGCCGGGGGTGATATATCCAAATGAGAAAAAAAGATGAGTGAGTGAGTTGACCGGGATATCTTTCAAGCCCTACAATGAACAATCTCAGTTTAGTGTCAACATATCATTGGGTAGAACACCCACCATGCCTTGACAGGTGCTATCATGCCGCCATGCTTCATAATAGCCAACAACTATGTCCTGCCCACCAGCCTTTTTGCCTGGACGGGGCTGGTCACAGTTTGATTGGCAGCTAGTTTCTTTATCCTTCGTCTTTTTGCAAAAGTCTTTCGTGAACCCACAAAATCCGTATTGACTGCAGCACACATTGAGAGGGCACTTTTTACCAGGAGGGTCGGCATACCTACCACATTCGGCTTTGGCATCACAGTTAGACCAGCACACATCATTGGGGCTGATGTTATTGGTGCCACAGGCCTTCGGGCCGTAGTTGCAGTACCCAGTTTTCTTGGAACAGCAGGCTCCTATATGTGTGTTAACAATGCATACATTTTCGTTAATTTCATCTTGTTATGTGCAAGTGGAAGTACCGTTCGAGCATGGGCGTCCGGGTCCGCAAGAATAGTCATCAACAACCTGGGAGTCTGTGGCAACCATGAGCTCATTCCCCGGTTCAACATCCGCTCCTTTGGCTTTCCCCTCCCCCGCAGGGCATATTGGGAGGTGATCCTCCTCGTGCAATTTAGCAGAATAATCAAAGAGTCTAAGGCAATATTAGCAAATACTCGCATACTCTCTGTTAGGAAACATGAAGTCGTGGTCAGCCATACGAAGCAAGATTCCGACAGGTGTTCGCATTGCTACTCCTAGCCGCTAACGAATGATGGAGATGGCTATGGCGATGGCCATGGTTATGACCGTGCGAGCTAGGGAATGCTGTTGCTAAGGTTGCTAACGCAGCATATATAAGAAAGAAAGGTAAGGAACGCATCTTGGACTAGCAGCCGCCGGGCTACCGTCAAGATTGACAAAAGAGAAAAAATATTCCAGAAGGATAAAAGAGTGAATTTGTTTCTTTGCTATCTCCATTACGAGCAAGAAGGGTACCTCCATATCTATATTAATAGGAGTAAGAGTTCAGCCAGAAATTCTTTTTTTTCTTGCGGAATATCCCTCCGACGCGAGCCTCAGCACGTGTGATTGCTGTCTCTCCCAAGCTCCGCCGCGGAAGATGTCCTCTTGCTGTCTCGGTTTCAATAGCTTTCATGCAGGGGAGTTTGATAATACTACTGTAGTATTATCGATTTTATACAAGTTAGTTGAGCTCACTTCTCTACTCATGATGGAGCTTTCTGGCCTAAAGCGGTGGCCAAGGCCGCAGATTGAATGAATATACATAACCCAGTCTATAAACTTGACAAAAATATATCTCCACTTACGGAAATACGCCCCCACCTGCAAGGGTATGCTTGTCCCTGAAGGATGGTCCATGCAGGGGCTGGATAAACTTCAACGCCCTTCGGAGAAATAATTTGAGACATCCATGTTGCTCCGAATGCTACACTCCCGGCCCTGCATTGTTGAACTCTTGCAGAGCTAGCTTGGCCCTTCGGCCTCAATGAGATTTTTCGTGCTTAATTTTCTAGGTGGCATGCTACCCAGCTTGAGAGCCCTTTATAAACTTGTCTCGCGCTGGGGCGACCTCTCGATGAGTCTGCGGCGTACCCTCTTTCTTTACTCGCCATCCCAGACACTTTGCATAGAGTGTCATCAGCATGGCACATCCATTGCTTTCTCCGATGGCATTCCCACTCCTTAAATATGTTCTTTCTTTTATTGCCCTCAGTGGCATCTGCTGTCAGGCTGTCTCTGCCATTTCAATGGTGTCTGGTGATAGCCTCCCAACAACGCTGACGGATGCATGTTTGAAAGCCTTGACGTCCGATGTGGCCTGTGATCCAAGTGTCAGGATCTTCCGCCCTGGCTACTTTTATCCGCCAGAGACTCTGAAAAGTGCGTGTACCAGTACTTGCAAATCGGCCCTTGACTCCTATTGGGATGTTGTTAAGTCATCCTGCGGTAATGAGACCATAAATGGGTCGTACGACTTAGAGACGTCAGCTCTTTTTATACCAGGCATGCGCAAGGACCTCTTCCAGAAGGTCTGTCTTCAGGATAGTGGGAGATACTGCAATAATGTTGCAGCTACGGCAGCGGTGATAGCTGACCCAGGAGGTATGGCAGCGTCCCTTATTCAACCCCCTTCCCCTCCCCCCTCCCCCCGCGGAAAAAAATTAGTTTTCAAAAAATGATATTCTTTAGCCAGCGAAGCTCACCCTATACCTGGCGCAGATTCTTTATTCAATTATCTTAGTTCAGTTCCTTCGGGCACCGCCCCTCCAGATCCTTGTGATATGTGCTTTATCAAAAGTCTTCAGCTAAAAGCTGGTTCACCATACTTTGACGGACCTGAGCTTGCCAGCATGTCCGCTTACATGTCGATGACCAGTTCATGCGGAGTGACTGGACAGCCATTGACTACCACTACCATTGGATTTTATACGTAAGTACACATCATCTTAGTGGATTAGCTCTTTTCTTGGAAGTTCGTATTAACATGCCCAGTGAAGCACCACCAACGACAACGCCCGCCCCGTGTATGGGAGAGAAGTACTCAATTCAGCCAGGGGATGATTGTTACAGTATCTCACGCACAAAAAAAGTAGGAACCGCCTGGCTTCTTACAGATAATAATCTGGCGTCATATTGTGCAGATTTTCCCGAATCTGGTGACTTATGCATTTCCAACACCTGCGATATCTATACTGTAAAAGACAACGATAGCTGCGCCTCTATTGCTAAAAGTGCCAATATTACCATTCCACAGCTGCATGCATGGAATCCGGTAAGTTGCAATTTCCAGAGAACCCCATATGCTCTTCCCGGTTAGTCTGAGTCTAACAGTGGACTATTAGATCATTAATGCAGGTTGCTACAATATGCATAGACTGAATGGCACTCAATTATGCATCTCTTCACCAGGTAAAAAATTTGTGCCTGGTGATGTAACCGATCTCCCAGGCGCAACGGTCACTACTCCAGCGCCAGTTCCTAGTGATGCTGCTTCAGGCACAAACCCTTACTGCGGCAGGTGGTATGGTGTTAAGAAGGGCGACTATTGCAACCTACTTGTGCTGAAGTTTGGCATCTCAATGGAAAATTTCATCTTCCTCAACCCTGTGTTGAATAGCAACTGCACCAACCTGTATGCTGAGGAAAGCTACTGTGTCTTGCCAGTTGGAGATAGTATGTTCCCGTGATACCATGAGCTTTGATCACAGTCTTGAACTAACGCATGCTTATAGTCAATACCTACCCAGGGAAGCCTGGATATATGACTACCGCGACCGAACCTGTTCCAACAACTGTTGAGACTCGATTCCAAGATCGGCCTGACGCTACTCACTCACCATATCCAAGGCTTCCTCGTTTGCCAATAGCGGAGGGAACCCGAGATGACTGTAACAGTTATTTCAACGGCGCAGATTACCAGTTTGACGTCACAAATACGTATTGGAACAGTAACTGTCAGATCCCTCCCGAGATTTATGGCGTGGATCCCGATTCCTTTGCAGCTTGGAACGCAGGGTTGGGCAACATCACTTCACCAAAATGTTCTTTCAAACCTGGTCTCCGATACTGTGGCAGCTACTATCCAGAAGTGGGAAATACGGATACCGACGATCAAGATCCAACACCCACCACTACTTCACCTACTGACACAACTTCGACATCCATGACACCCACCCGCCCATCTCCCACGTCCCCGACGATGACGGGCCAGCCGTCGACTTGCAGTAAATGGCATACTGTCACAAACGGAGAATCCTGCGACACTATACCAAAGAAATATGGTATAACCCGCAAACAGTTCCTGGCTTGGAACCCCAGTGTCAATTCGGACTGCACCGAGAATTTTTGGGCTGGGTATGCATACTGCGTGAGTGTTGAAGACACTGATACCACTACTACTTCCACTGGTACCACCTCTACTACGTCATCCAGTCCACCGAGCTCGACTCCAACCAAGCCGCCGGCGGATAAGATACAGGCTGGCGCTGCAGAAAATTGCACCAAATGGGAGCGTGCCGTTAGCGGAGACTACTGCGCGGCGTTGGCACAGCGGAGCAATATTACCCTAAAGCAGCTGGCGAAGTGGAATACCGCACTTGGTGACAATGGCGCAAAGTGCGACTCAATGTTCTGGATTAATTATTACTACTGCGTCGCTGTTAGCAATTAGGATCAAATAGAGTCGTTGCGTTGTAATCGACGGTCGTTACCAGGTTTTAGCTTCAGTATACTAGTAGACCACAGAGAACAAGACTCAGGGGCCTTATAATGCCGCTCAAGGGGCGCTGGAGCTGTGTGAACCATGTATATCTTGTAGGAGTTTTAGCCCTCGACGTGGATGGTGCGGCTCAAAGTAGGTTGGTGCCGGAAGATTATTTTCAGCTATTAATAAGAATATTAGTCAGCTTTAACTTCAGGAAGGTTCAGGCGATGATTGGTGGAGAAAACCAGCACCGAGTTTGAGGGGAAAGGCAAAGAAGATAAACAAACAACGCTGGTTTAATTAGAAATAAAATGGATAATAAATATGGGCTATCTACTTGATTTCTGATAATCTTGCAACACAATCAAATAGCAAGTCGCATTATGGTGTGGTATCTTCCACGACTGTCAACTCGAACTTGCTTACGTCGCTATAGGCGAGAGGGACATAACTATATAGTTATGCTCTAATTTACAGCCTTCACAGACAACACACTCAAGCAAGACATATACCTATCCGACGAGGAAACATACAGTCTGCTGAGACTAGGAATTTATCTGTGTTCTTTAATCAAAAAATACGCTGGCTGGCGAAGTGGGCAATAGGTTTTCACATTCAAGTATCTAGAAAGCGGTCATGCTTTTATATTTGAGTTGAATGGGAACGAAGACTGAGGAGGATATCACATTCACTGAGCTTACTCAGTATTGGTCAAATTCATAGATCCCTTTGTTGCTGCTGTACTCCGCCTTCCGCGGGACACAGGATATATAAGTAATAAAGTGAAGTGAGAGTATTTCGTTGCACAACAGTTGAAGAACACCTTTTAGCGGAATCATTCACAACGCCACCACTACAGGGATTCATTGTCGGTCGTGTTTATACGACGTCGTGGCGTCTCTACCATTGACGAACCTACCAGAGACGCAGCTTCTTCGTATTCTTATTGAAACGAGGCTCACAGCCTTCGCTTGGTCACTTAACTCCACAAATACTCGAAGTCGCTCCTCTTTGGACTCGATGTACTCCGTACGGAGTCGACGTTGAACGACCATCCTAAAGATCGAGTAGTGGTATTAGGCGTTCGACATCTTCTCCATCCGGCACTAATTGATTCAGACAGCGAACAGCAGGGAGTGGAGACTCAAGCACTGAAGCTGTTACCTCGAAGTGTTGGCTGCTTCGTGACACGCCAAGTTAAAAGCGTGGTTACGAAGTGATCTCCTCGTAGCACCCGTCAGACTACTCCGTACGGAGTACTCGATACTCATCATCCTTCAAGGAATAACCCACCAGAGTGAAAGGGAGAAGGTGAAGACTGTAGAAGCGGTGTTGAAAAGAATACGTCATTCTCAACCGGAGACCGCCAGAGACAAGAAGAAGGGCGTTAAAAGCGACCAGGCCCAGTAGTTGAGCAATGCTTGATCTCTTACCTGCACCCTGTCTGCTCCATGGGTATACCATCTGCTGCCCACTTCCGTGTCTCCGATAAACAAGGAACTGAACTGTCAGGGAAACAAAGCTTGAGTTGTTGGCCAATCCCTGCGAGGGCACATCAAGGCGAGCACCAGCACCAGGGATGAATGAGTTTGTTTCCATGGATAAGGCCTGGGAACGAAGTCCGACGCTGGAGTGCAGAGTTTGAAACACGTCTTGCATCCTGTTCTCTTTTTCCCTCTTCCCATCTCTCTCTTCTACCCTGGCTCGTGGGGAGGTCCTCGTAGTGTACGGAGTATGCATATTAATAGTATCCTCGATGTTTGTGGCTATGCAAAGAGCTTGAGCTCGACGAGTGGATGAAGCGAGAGAAAGTGGGCTAGACGAGGTCGAAGGCTGAGCTGGCAGACGCCCTTTGGCTGCCTCTAGCGACCGTGAAGCCGAAGATCGTGAAACTCTGACTTATTCCTGCTTCTTTTCTTTTCTTTGGCGCTTCAAGGCTGAAGGCTGGTGGAGCTTTGAGACATCGTACATAAAGTCACCTCATCCACCTCTCTGCCTCTCTCTCTCTCTTTCTCTCTCTGCTTTCTTAATCCCTTCACCTCTCTTCGTTGTCAGCGTCAGCATGTTCAAGATGGCCCGTCTACTCAGCTTGATCGCCGTGATCGCTCTCTGCCTCTGCCTCGTATCCGCAGAGCCACTCCGCCATCCACAACTCCGTAAACATCGTCCCCGCGATGACAGCAGAGACGATGCCGTCTT